>MU227137.1:2360697-2382004 GCA_018584345.1 Thuja plicata
ACTACCAAATCAATTTTAAATACTCTGTTACCAAGAACACATAAGCTAAAACTTGTTTAAGGACCTCTGTCAGCAGGACATAGTCCATGTTATTGATTCCTTGAAGAGAGAATCACTTAGGTTGTCCGTCCTATCAAGAAAAGGAAGAAGGATTGAGATCCTTGTCTCACTGGTTTTCTGTCATATTTAAGATTATGATTTGTATGGTTAAATCCTGTTTATGATTATGCTTGATCATTTACAAGGTATTTTATAAGATGGTTCAATAGAAATACATGACAAATCAGTGTCCACATCAACAAATACTGTGTTAACAGCCATCATTAAAGGTAAAACCTGCCTGAGTAGCTGTGGAACTCAAAAATGAAGAAGGACCTTATCTAGTCCTTAGGAATTAGGCTTTTCTTGTCTCTGAATCAGGAGTAAAGGCACAGGATTCAAATAGACATTTCAAGCATTGTGATTCATACAAGAAAAATCCCTAACAATCATCTCTTTGTAAAAGGAGGCTTCTTTCTTGTCACCTCTGAAGTTCTTCTAGACTTATGAGAACACTAGTATCTCCATCAATGATTGGGGGAAGAAACTCTTCCTCTACTTCAGGAATATCACTATTGTTGGGATTATTGTTAGAAGGTTCATTGGGTGCTGATGGAGCCAAAAACATGTGAATTATATCTATTTCAATGTCCTCTATGGAAATAGATAGCTCATCCCATTCGTAATCATGAGAGTCTATTATTTCATTGTCAGACCGGTTCAAGAATTCTGCAATAGTTATATGATGTACTTGATTAGCCACTTGT
Source organism: Thuja plicata (assembly GCA_018584345.1). NCBI lineage: Eukaryota > Viridiplantae > Streptophyta > Pinopsida > Cupressales > Cupressaceae > Thuja > Thuja plicata. The sequence continues at coordinate 2,361,504 of MU227137.1, forward strand.
GGATCAAAGTGTGGTAAATCAAGGACATGTGTGATTGTGACTAACTTCCCCCAGTTCAGATGTGAATCCTGTTGTCGGGGTGTGCTCTCTATAGTTGTTTCTATCAATGGTAATCTCTAGATCATCTTCGGTTGTGTCCCCTACCTCTTGAATAGGAGCCTATGGTAACAAAGGGATGCAAAGGGCTTGTGGTACCTCAAAGCTTGGTACATAGTGCTCTCCTTGATAGTTGGGGTTCTTTGTGCCAACATGTAATAATCTTTCATAGGACCATGGTTCTAGTTCTATCTCTTCTATTTCATCACTCCCTTTGTCAGAGATCAAACTATCTTTTGAAGTAGGTTTGTCAGATTTAGTATTAAAACCTAGTCCTATTTTGTCTCTGGTATTCCTAAACTCCATGTGTACTGGTTCAATAATTCCTCTTCCTATGTCACTTAGAGGTCCTTTTCGTTTGTATCCCATTTGTTTGAGGAGGTTGTATCCTTTACCATATTGTTCTGGGGATATTTCTAAATGTTTGACCTCAGCCTCCATTGGTTCTCCCTTGTAAAGCCAGCCCAAGACTGCCTGTTCTTTTGTGTTATCTAAAGAAGATGTGGATTCCATTCACTTTGTGGAATTCTGGCTCTTTGGATGCACTAGGTGTAAAAGACAAGGAAGGTTTTCAATAGGATCTTGGTGATATTGGTAATTCTGTCAGCGACAGAGTCAGGTTCAGCTTGTATTCTCCCATACTTGTTTCTTCAAGTTTCAAGGTTTTGCCAAAATTTTTCATAACCATGTACTTGGTAGTCTCAGGAGTAATCTCATCCATAGCTTCCTTGTTATGTGGAATCATACTACCTACCTTGATATTGTTGCAAGTATAATTAGCATCTACAGGAATTGTCACTTCCACCCCATTATGTGGGAACTTGATACACTGGTGTTAAGTAGATGGTACAACTTGCATTTCATGAATCCATGGTATCCCCAACAGGATGTTGTAGGCTACGGGAAGGTCCATAACTTGACATATGACATTCCTTTCAATCAACCTAACTTTGATGGGTAGAACAATAATACCTTTAGAGGATCTTTCTTCCTCATCATAAGATTTGATAGTTATTTTGATTCTAGAGTCAATGGTCTGTTCTTAGAGACCCAGTTTCCTGATTAGATTAAGGGTAAAAATATTCAATCCTATGCCTCCATCTATCAATACACATCTAACATAGGATTTATGAACAAGGACTTCAATATGGAGGGGTTGATTATGTGGATGTGTCAATGATTTATCATCCTCTTCAGAAAAGGAGAGATAATGTGGCGCTGAGATGTGATTGACCATCACTTGGAATTTGTTTATATCAAGGTCCTTTGGTACATTTGAAGCATGTAGAGCTTGTTCTAGGATTTCCATATGCACTGTGGATATTTTAAGCAACTCAAAAATGAAAATTTTGGCAGAGGTTAGTTGCAATTGGTCCACCAAGTCATACTTTGCTGTAGGAATAGTAACCATGTGTTTTTCTGCTGGTTTAGGAATAGTACCAATAGGAACCTTGGATGTTGATGTTGGATTTGAGGTAGAATTGGGTCCTTTGATCGTGACTTGTGCTTGGCTTTGAGTCACTGCATTTGATTGGAAAGAAACACCTTTTATTGTGACCACATTAATTGATTTAGTTTTAATGTCTAGCATATTAATCATGTTATCATTAGTGGAGTAGGTGTAGTTGACTTCATTACCTTTTCCTTTAGATGCTTCCCCTTTCTCATAGTTAGGGAATGGTTTATTAAATGCTGTATGATCTTCGTTGGTAGTGTGTCCCTCTACTTTGATCTTTCCTCCTTCAATGAGGTCTTGAATAACATGTTTAAGCTTAAGACAATTGTTAGTCTTGTGTCCTTTGTTTTTCTGAAAGACACAATAAGAATTATCATCCCACCACCTTGGTTTGACTTCTGGTTCCCATGGTTTGGAATATGGGATTGTGAGGACTTTGTTGTCTAATAGTGTTTTGAAAATAGTCTCGAGAGGTTCTCCCAAAGGAGTGAATTTTCTTTGAGGTTTTGAAGTCCATGGCTGACCCTTGTTATTATCATTGTTTGCTTTGGGCATGGGGGTTGTTACCTTGGCATCTTTTCTTTCTTGCATGCTGTTAGTCAGATTAAACACCTCAAGTTTAGGACCAACATATGCGTCTACTATGCCATCGTTGACAACATTTTTGTTTTGCTTCCACCATTTAGGTTTGGAGTTGGAGTTGTTAGATTTGTTTTCACCTTGAAGAGTGATCTCCCCTTTTTGACAATAACTTCTTTGATACAGAGGGCATTCTTGATCATCCTGTCGAAGCTAGGGGAGTGTTTCATTTTAAATGCATAGTTCAACTCAGTTACTAAGTTATTGACAAAGATTTCCATCTCCTCAGATTTAGGAATGGCTCTTGAATACTGTGCAAAGATTTTCCTCCAGCTTTGTAGAAAGTGGATAAAGGGTTCACCCTTCTTCTGTTTAGTGTTGCACAGATCCATCATAGTCACGTCATGCTGGATATTATAGTAGTGTTGGATAAATTTTTGTATTAACTCCTCAAAAGTTTTGACCTTGGGTGTAAGTTTTGAGAACCATTCCATGGCATTGCCTCCTATACTTCTAGGAAAAAAAGTCACATGAGGTAAGTAGGTTAATGCATGTAATCTACTAAGAGCACAAAATTCTTTAGCATGGTCATGTGGATCGGTCTCTCTCATATACTTGTCATATTTTGGCCTTGCCATGTTGGGAGGGAATGGAACCATAGTGATACTCTTGTCGAAAGGAAATGGAAAAATGGAGTCCACAGAGTATTTTGTTTTGGGTTTAGCCTTCTCTTGCTTGAGAGTCGCAAGCTCTGTTTTCATTAAGGTAAGTTGTTTGGTGAGAATAGAAATAGGAGTTGTTACCTCATTTTCCTTTAGTTGTTCCACATCATAATCCTTGGGTAAATTTACGCGAGTGGATGCTAGATGGAGAAAGTATTTCTCTTTAATCTTCGTCAATCATCTTTTCCATTATCTTGTGGAACCTCTTGCTCTGTTTGAGTTTATCATACTTTTCTTCAGTGATGTCTTCCTCACTGCCTAATTCAAATAGAGGACGTTCAAATGTGGGTTCTTATTCTTCATCGATATCTTCGTGCTTTTGGTTTTTTCTATTTTCATATTCATCAAAAGCCTCACTCCATCTACGAGTGGACTTGTCCATTTCTGGAGAGTCTAGATTGAGTAGGGAACTGTGAGATGTTTCTCCTTGAAAGTGTGGTGATTTAGGAGGTATTTTTGATCTTTTAGAAGTGTACTTGTTGTGTCTTGTGTTAACCATGTATCCATATCTCAACTTTGTCAAAGTTTCCTGATAGTGTCAGGTAGTATCTCAAATCATTCAAGTGAGTGTGGCTAGGTGGAAATATCATTTGTATCTTGGTGGAAGTAAATGATTCCAACGTCAGAGGTTTAGAATGCCCTGATAGTGAGTGGGGAATCAAGTTGTTTTGAAAAGCGGATAGACCACACGTATTGAGATGGATTGTGAGAAACTGACAAGACATGCAAGGTAGACGTCTGAAAAAGTGTTTTGACATAGCAACAGGGAGACCAAAAAAGACAACAGAGATGGACTAAAGAGCCAAAAGGGTATCCAAATCAACTGAGTTTTCCTGAGAAACTATTCTACAAGTGCCCACTATTGTAGATGTGACCTCCTAGATGCGAGCTAGGAAATATAGTATACAAGCTACTTACGACCCTAGATGCGAGCTTAAACCCTAGATGTGATGATGTGTTGACCAGATATGATCCATGATACTAGATGCGAGCTAGGATACCAAATATGAGCCAGAAAATCTAGGATGTGATTTTCTGGTGTCTTTGTCAGATTTTGTCAGTTTTGAAAAATTTGTTTTGAAAGTGCGTGAAGTTTGTCTGATTGTAGATTGTGTTCTGAGACCTGTCAGTGGGTGAAAAACACATGCGTAGACCAAGGATTGAATTTTTTTGCTTGTTTGAAGGTGTTATCTGTTTAATGATTTTCAGTTACATCAACCATTGTTGCATTGTTAAGGGAACAAACACATCCTTATGCCCTATTTTCTAGGTGGAGGATGAAAATCCTTGCTTGTTGACTTAGGTACACACTCAAATGTTAATCAAAATACAACCATCACCCAAAACTCAATGGCTCCAGTCATGATGATGTATTAGCCAAATCCAAATGCAAGTGAGGGAACGATATGATGAGTGTCTTGGGGCAATTACTTTTTTCCTTGCATAAGGACTATCACCCTTTTGGGGATGCATCGGGTAGTTTGTCTACAAAGTTCATTGTTTATGTTGGGGCAATCCATTTGAAACTGTCTCCCATAGAATTGCACAAGGAACAATTGAGGCATATATCCCTATGAGTACTCAAATATGTGTAGTCTTGCAAGAAATATTCAAGCAGCTCCGCTCTACACATACCCAAGCATGTTCAAGAAATGATGTCAAAATTCCAAGAACAAAAATGCCTCCATCTTTTGAGGCTTGGGCCTAGGAGGAAGCAATTATTTATAGTGTGTTGTAAGAGTTGGCATAAAACCTGTCCTCACTTGGGTCATTCTCAGGAGTTTGTTTCCTCAACCGACAGATCCTCTACTGTTAAATATGCATACAAAGGATTGGTGAGCGTAAGATGGTTAGTCCCTTCTGTTTTCTCCCAAAACACATCAATCAAAGCTTTTTAAACTAAAGAAAGCATGAGTAAGAAAAGTTTGTGTTTGTTCAGTTATCCACAATGTTAAATGACTTGCTTGTTCAATTACTATCCCGAATTAGACAATGAAGCTTTGCTTGTTCAATTAATCCACAATGCTAAGTGCTTTGTGTTGTTCAATTTCTGTCCAAAAAAGAATTAGTTGATGTATTTGTTCATTTAACCCACAAATTTAGTGCTTTGAGTTGTTAATTTACTGATCCAAAAGAAACTTAGTTTTGTTTTCTTTGTTCAATTCTCTCCAAATTCCTTTCAACTCATAAACTGATTTGTGAGTTTATGATTTTCCTTAAAAGGAAAAGAGCATATTCCTCTCATCAGTTTAGTAGAAGATTAGAAAATGTAATTAGTGTGAAAAGCATGAAAATAGAAGTCAAGATGGAGGTTTGGCAACCTTAAAAACCACAAGTTAGTGTTCTTTGTTTTACTCCAAAGAGAGTCTCCAACAGTGATATGCAAACATGAGTTAGGATATTTTGAAAAGACAAAAACCAAAGTGATCAAACTGTTAGATGTTAGGCAATGAAGTATGCAAGATTTTTAACCAGATGCGATCTTGGAAACATAGGATGTGATACTATATACCATATGTGAGCCCTTGTTACCAGATGCGATAGATTTCTGACCAGATGCGATTCTGTACTGGAAATGACCCAGGAAATCCATGATACGAGCCTCATTTTCTATGGTGGGAGGGCGTATCCCAAATGTGAGCTTTTGCTACTAGAAATGACTCTGGACCTAAAAATTGGGAAGATATATTAGTGAAAAACAAAGTTAAAATGAGGCAAAATCTAGAATCAGGCCCCACGGTGGGTGCTAGAAATGTGTGTGCGAAATATTGCACTTGTTACTTGCGACACAACACTTAAATAGGTCATTATGTTAGTGAAAATAAGGTTAGTAAAGCATGGAAATCCACTAAAATTGACCTATTTATTTCTAACTAGGAAGAGTGTGAAAAACAACATAATAACCCTTAGATTATGCCCTTTCCAGTGATATATACAACCTAGCATGAAAGATTCTATTAAAAATAGGAAAGATATCTAAATAACATGCATTCTAGTTCTAGAAATGAAGATAATAACAATGCATACGCATGGAAACTAAATGTTACATGAATCTATATAAATCCTAACAGTATAACAATGCATTTTCAATCTAGAATGAAGGCTTATTTGTGCTCAAAAACTCCTTCTATTTATAGAAGAAATAATGAGAGAGAGGGGGTACAAGGGTCATTAATGGAGTTACAAAAATCATTAATGGGGTGTAAGAGGAATAAATGCCAAAGGCATTGAAGAGGCATGGGCTTGAAGAATTTCCATTAATAAGGCATTAATGAGAGCCTTTAAGAAGCATGGGAAGGGTGTAAGAGGCAAGCTTGAGAAAGTTGACTTTCTCAAGTGGGTTGAGTTCCTAATCACATATTTAGGAATGTGAAATCATTAGGAGGTGGGTTAGAGTGAGATTAAGATTAGGATTAGATTTAGCATGGGGTGAATAGGTTGGGATGGGTTTGAACCCATGGTCAAGGTGGTTGAGGTAGGTTAGGTTAGGGGTTTAGGGAAATATTAATGAAATGAATTATATTCATTCAAAAATAGGAATATTAATTATTTAAGCTTTTAATTGCTTTAGATAATTAATTAGGACTATAGCCAATTAATTAAATTAATTTAGGGTAGAAGATAGGTTTTTTGCAAGTGATTAGATATAATAGGGATTTATTTAATTCCTCTTAAATTAATTACCTTAGCCATGTATGATTTGAATTAAATTGATTTGATTTGATTGGCTTAGGTGATTAATAAAATTTAGTGATTAAATCACCTAGGAGATTAAATCTGATTTGAATGAATTATGCCAGCCGATTGAAGAGTTGTCTAGACATAATTGGGGGTATGATCACACTTAGGGAAAATAGGGTCTATGGTCAGAGTAGACCAAATCCAGGTGGTTACAGTGTTGACTCAAGAAGGTAAACCTCTTGTTTTCTTTAGTGAAAAGTTGAATGATGCAAAGAGAAAATATATTTTCTATGATAAGGAATTCTATGCTATTATGCAAGCTATGAAGAAATGGAGACATTACTTGATGCCAAATGAATTTGTGTTGTATACTGATCATAAGGATTTATAGTATTTGGTTAGTCAGAATAAGTTGAATCAGAGACATATGAAATGAGTTGAATATTTGCAGAGCTTTAAATTTGTGATTAAGCATAAGAGTGGAGTTTCTAACAAATTTGCTGATGCATTGAGTAGAAGAAGATCTTTGTTGACTGAAATGAGAGTTGAAGTTGTTGGATTTGATGACATGAAGAATTTGTATGAAAATGATCCTAATTTTTCAGAGTAGTGGAGAGAGTGCATAGCACGTAATAAAAATCATACAAATCAATCAAGTAAGTATGCAGACTATTTCATTCAAGAAGATAGGTTGTTTAAAGGTATTTAGTTACGTATACCGAGAGGATCAATGAGAACTAATCTGATAAAGGAGAAACATAGTAGTGGATTGGCTGTACACTTTGGCATTGATAAAACATTGGGTTTGCTGAAGGAGAGGTACTTTTGGCTTCAGTTGTATAAATATTTTCATAAATTTGTAATAAGTATTGGAGACTATCAATTTGCAAAGGGAGTAAGTCAGAACACTAGTTTGTATACACCTATTAGTGTTCTTGAGAAACCTTGGAGTGATATCAACATGGATTTTGTTCTTGGCTTACCTAGGACAACAAGAGGTAATGATTCTATATTTGTTGTTGTGGATAGCTTTTCTAAAATGACACATTTCATACCACGTAAGAAAACATTAGATGCAATGCATATAGCAAATATTTTCTTTAAAATGATTGTCAGATTGCATGGATTTCCAAGAGTATCATCTCTGACATAGATAATAAGTTTGTAAGCTATTTTTGGAGAACACTTTGGAAGAAGCTGAATAGTGAGTTGAAATTTAGTTCTACATTTCATCCATAGACTGATGGACAAACAAAGGTTGTAAATAGAAGTTTGGGTAAATTGTTGAGATGTTTAGTTGGAGACACAATAAGCAATTGGGATTTGATATTGGCACAAGTAGAGTTCTCATACAACAGTTCAGTAAATAGAAGTATTGGAAAGACACCTTTTGAGATTGTTCATGGCACACAACCTAGAATTATATCATATTTGAGAGACATTGTCGGTGAAGAGAAAAGAAGTGCTGAAGTAGAGGAATTTGCAGAATTTATGAAGACATTACATGAGGATGTGAAGCAAAAGCTGGAGAAAAGTAATCAGAAATACAAAGATGATATAGACAGATCAAGAAGACATAAGACATTCAAAGTTGGTGATGTTGTGATGGTTTATTTGAAGAAAGGAATATTTCCTATTGGAACACATTTATGGGAAACTGAAGATGAATAAATTTGGTCCTTGTAAAATACTGAGAAGATTTGATAGTGGAAATGCTTACGAAGTTGAATTACCTGATGACATGGATATATCACCCATATTCAATATTTCATACTTGTATGAATATCATGAACCTGATGAAGAAGTGACAATACCAAGTGATTATCCTAAGAAGCAGATAGAGGAAGTTGATAAGATCTTGAAACAGAGAGTTGGCAGAAGTACTAGAGGAAAGGAATAGATGGAATATCTAGTAAAGTGGAAGAACTGACCAATTGAGGACTCATCATGGATTCCTCAATCCAAGTTGAATTCATTTTAGGTTGGACCTGATACATGATTTTGGGAATAATTTCTTTTCAACCCCAGGTGTCTGATGTAGGAGCATCTTGGGTCCTTGGCAATCCTGCTCAACCAAAAATATGTTTACTTTCATTTACAGTTGGTTCTCTGTCACTTGGCTTCTGTGGCTCAAAATTCTTGCCAAGTTGCTCAGTCATGTTGGTTTCTTCTGTCACTCAGCCCTTCTTTGGCTGAGTTCTTTGTTGCTCAGTCATGCTTTTCCAAGTTGGTTTATTTGGGAGTTGGAGCTGCTGGCCGACTTCTTTATTTAATTTTCATGGCTGAATTTATTTGGGATCTATCTTTGGGATCTGTGTGGACCTAAATTTGGGTCTCACCTTTGTATTTGAGTGATGACTTCCCTATTGGACTCTTGTATATATTCTTTTGTATGTTATTTATTTAGGGGCAAGTCTTAGAGAAAGAAGAAAAATGTTAAGATATTGAAGATCCGAGATCTCTATTTTAAGAAGATAAATTGTAATACATTGTGATGTATATGTTCATAACTAGGAAGGTCTTATAGCCTAGAATGTATTGAGTTTGATCAATTAATGATAAAATATCTCTGTGTTTCTCTCTCTCACTGTGTTGTTGTGTTCATTCCACATTGTTTCTGCAAGCTGGATGATTTTGGGTGTGCCCTAGGCCCCGTCTCCTTCCTCCCTTATGCTAATCTTCTCTTATTCTCACCATCTTGTGAGCTGTTGTTCAACACTGTACTTAAACATGAGGTATCATGGGGTAATTTCAAACAATTAAGAGAGAAAGAGGGGATATGGAAAGGAGAGAGATGGAGGAAAGAAGATAGGGAGAGGGAATGAGGGAAAGGGAGGGAGGGAGACAGAAAGAGGGGGTAGGATAGGGANNNNGGGGGAGGGGGAGACATAGACAAAGATGAAGAGGGAGAGAAGTAAGAGGAAGAGAGATAAAGAGAAGGGAGAGGGAGATGGAGAGAGTGAGATAGGGTGAGAAAGATATAGGGATAGGGAGAGGGAGAGATAGAGAGAAATATAAACATAGGAAATACCCTCAACCTTATGTACCCTAAATATTGCACCCTAAAACCTATGTAGAGAAGGATATGGAGAGATAGAGAAGTGATGGGAGAGAAAAGAGGATGAGACAGGCAAGGAAAAGGGGTCTAGGGAGGTCTAGAGAGTGGGAAAATAAAGAGACATGAATCCTAGAGGGGGAGAGAGACATGTGAGACCTAGATGGGAAAGAGAGAGGTGAGATGTATGGAGGGAAACAACAATGGATGGATAATAAGAAATGGTTAGAGAGGTGGATATGTCATCCCAAAATAGAATAATATATAATGCATATAGGTGAATCACATCTTTTAACCTAGCATGGTAAATTCTTGTCATAATGATAAAGCATAGGTATAGATCATTAGGCATATTTGGAAATGAAATAATGGTTACTAATATTGTTAGCATAAGGGTTTAGGGTTTATCATCCACAATTATGGTTTAGCATTTAGGATTAGGGCTTGTATTAGGCCTTCATAATTAATATTAAGATTAAGGTTAAACATTCATGATTTAGGGTTAGGATTAAGGTTTAACATCTAGGGTGTAGCATTCAAAATTAGGGTTTAGCATTTAGGATTATGTTTATAATGATAATTATGGTTGGGATTAGGGTTATAATTATAATTATGGTTTGGGTTAGGGTTTTGTTTGCATTATAATTAGTGTTAGGGTTAATATTTAGGATTATGGTTAGGATTATTCTTAGGGTTAGTTAGGGTTTAGGATTAGGAGTATGGTTTAGGTCTAGGGATTATGGTTATTTTTTAGGGTTATAATTTACATCATGATTAGGGTTATAAGTAAGGTTAGGGTTAGATGATAATTATACTTACATTAGGATTAGGGTATAAGATTAGGAATATAGTGTAGGGCTAGGGTTTATGGTTATTTTTAGGATTATATTTTACATCATGATTAGGGTTATAAGTCATGTTAGGGTTGGATGATAATTATAGTTATGTTATGATTAGGTTACACTAATAAAATATAACTCAATTTTTGACACCCATAGGTCATTTTTACCACTGTCAAATGTAGAACAATCGACCACTATCATCGTGGAACTTCTTTTGTCAAGGAAATTGATGACTGGATTTAGTCATTGAAAAATGACTCTACAAATGTCAAAAAAAGGGTTCTATGTGAAGAATTGTAAGTGGCTTTCCATTCCACACATCATCACATTTACGATGTCATACGCCACGATCAGTATAAAAAGAATGACAAAAATGCTATATAAATGACACCGAAGTCATCAAAACACTAAGGGCTTCGTCAGTATAGTGATGTAGATTCATCAATCAATTCATCATTCATATAGATTTCTCGTCGATGACGAATGTGACGAACATCACAATAGCAATGACATGTTTTTTTTTTAAATTTTTCTATAGCTTTCTCTATTGAACTAATAATGCCAATACTCATGAATCAACCAATATGTCAATGTACCATATGTCAATGCCAATACCAATGATCCAGCCAAGTGCATAAACCAAATGATGAGCCAGTCAAACAATGCAAATGATAATGACCTACCCAATAATAATATTCCAATGTAGCATATGTTAATAAATCAGTCAATCATTGTAACATATGCCAATGCTAATGAGTCAATGAACCAGCTAATGATCCAATAATATTCCATATGCTATTAAGATAATACATGCCAATAAGGGATGATCTTAGACATGTAAGAGGGAGAGGCAAGTGATCCTGAGAAGCCTACATACAATTGAAAATCCCAGTGAAATTGTGTCACTAAACTTGATCATTTTCCCATGAACTTGAAGGTATTCTTCATATGTCTGAACGAGAAAAGGAAGTGTGAATAAATGATAAGCCAAATGAAAAGTAAAATTAGTAGTTTTATAATCTTCAAAATCCCTATTAATAACCAAGAAATATTTGAGAGAACAAATTAAATACAAGAATTTTGGGCAAAAAAAAATATAGCTTTGTAGAATTCATAATAGATATATTGTATTGGATTAAATAATAAATACATAGGACATACCATAGGTGGTTGCAAATCTTCAACATATTTTTATGAAATGACTTTCCCTCTATGGTGACCACCACGTGCTGCTGCATGAACCTCAGATAATTGAACAGTCCAAACGCTGGTATCATTTGAATGCATATTATAAACAATAATCCTAGCTTTCCTAGGAGGCAGTTGATGATGAATCACTGGACCACCTTTGGTTTTTGGAAGAACTGAAGGTTGAAAAGGTGGAAAAAAGTAGGCATATGCTAATGCAACAATGTGCTTGTTTGGCTCTTTGAGAACCACTTCAATAAATTGCATGCCATCCCGCACTTGGAAATGATATAAACACTAAATTTACCATCTAAAATCTGAACACAATTTCTGCATTTAAAGCATCTAACATAGTATTTTAGTATTTTACCAATGTAAATACATAAAGTTACAATTAAACATTTTAATCATCAATATTCTCATAAAGTTACAAGTTATTGTGAACTATCTACATTCTAAAATATGGTTAAGATGAGCATTGTATGAATAAAAATTACAAGTTCCATAAGCTCTACAAAATCTTCTTTGTAAGTCAATAATAATTTCAATTCATTCTATATTAGCCTATTCTCCTTGAAAGAAGTAGCACTTACCAAAAACACCTGTTTAAACACCCAACATGGAATCACTCAAAAGGGATACCAATCACATAGTAACACCCATTATGAAAGAAACACGAGATTACCACAATAATCCCATTGCTACCCCTAAAGAAAAATAAGGAAGAATGCATAGTTAGTGCCATATAAAAGTTCAAAATAATTTTCATCTAGCAGTATTCATAACTCTTATGCAATTGCAATCATTAGATTCATCTTTAAATACAACACATCCCACTGTTGTTAATTTCTCAAAGACATGTTTCATTCAAATATGCTGGAGGTAGAAAAGGTAGAACTTTGAAGATAAAATTCATCTAGACTAGGACGAGAAAAAGTGAGTAGTGACAACAGTTTACAAGCTAGAGAAATCAAAATGATCATGGAAAAGAACAATAGTGCTGAAGGATCTCAGTCATGATGAAGTGATATAGGGAAGGTTGATAGTTAACAAACATGATGAATAGAAAAGGGTAGTGGACATGCAAAAGGCCAAGAAAATCCACCTATATACTCACCAAAGGGGGTTCTGGTTGCTGCATACAAACCAAAACCATTCAATGACAAACATACAAACAATTCAATGTAAATCGTCAAGTTTAGATTAATGTTTTTTTGTAACAACCTCATGTAAGTCCCAAAAGACTTATACTTGTCGATCCCTTAGAAGAATCATCACCTTGCCTTTATGTACACTATGTGGGTTACTCACCAAAGGGGGCTCTGGTTCCTACATACAAAATCCATTTATCCATTGTTAGTTTGCATCTTATATGAAGATCAATCATTATCAAATTCATACATTAGGCCTACTTCCAACCAAAAATTCTCAATAATGTTATACCCTTAAAAACATACCTCTATCCACTCCTCCAATGTCCGTATATGTTTCCTGCTCATACACATTAATTAGTCTTGTCCATACTCATGGTTATAACCCAATATCAACAAACAAATTACATGAATATAAACTTAATTTAGTCAAATTACTTGACTTCAAATATAGCCAAACCACTCACAGATGCCTTCTTCTGGAAATGTTGTTGAAGATAAAATAGTTAAGTTGTCAACCGATTTGATGATGTCAATTATGACTTGAAGCTTTGGATGCCCAAAAGACAGGAAGTGAGAGACAATGTTCGTTTGTATTTCTCTCTTCCTATCTTTGGGAATCAAATGCTCAAAGTCATACTTGAAGGATGTTCATTTGTATATCTCTCTGTCTTCCAGTCAATGGGGAATCTTATTCTTCAAGTGATTTTAGGGTGCAATTTTTAGTCTTTTTATGGTCCACATTTCTTGTCTCTTGTATTCTGATGAGGTTAGTGTCTCACATGTTGAGTTGGTACTTTGACCTTGGAATATGGGATTAGTGTCTCCTATAGGTTGTTGCCTGCAAATAGGGACAGTGTAATTGAGTTATTATGTTGTTGGAAAAGGAATGTAATTTAGTTATTTTCTCTTTCTATATCCAAAGAGTTACTGTCTCACAACAAAGAGCATTGTAATAAGACCTTTTAATTCCATTGACAAGAACATACAAGAATCTTAATTAATTTGTAAACAAAATAATCTCACTATAAAATGAAAGGTTCAACCTAATTCATATTTATCCAACTCCAATAATAAAATTTCATCCTTGTTAAGTGACAAATGTGATTAAAAAATCACACCTATACATATTTGAAAATTATGTTTTTTTAATCTTCGTTCACTTCATGAATGAGCCCAACCATATACATAACATATTATACAGTCAATAAGAAATCTCTACAATCATCCATTTTGTGTTAATTTGGTGTTGTTTGAATGATTTTTATATATTTTTATTTTTTCTATCTTGATAAGTTTGTGTTATATAAGTGAAGGAATTAACATTACAACACTAGTACTAGTTTTATACTAATTATTTTTAGTAAAAAATGTTGGTAAAAGCAATTAAACTTTGAAATGATTATAATATGTTTAGTGAACTAGTTAAGTTCAAATTCAAAAATTACAAACCAATTACTTACTTCTGTGGCACTAATTACTTTTCCATCAATACTTCAAAAATATCAACACCCCGAGTTGCACAATCACCTACATTGTCTCCAACCCAAATAGATGAGAAAAATATGTCAAGTTAAATAACAAGAATGAAAATAGTAATTGTATTTCAAATGACATCATAAAAATTGGTGTACATAAATTATGATTTAGAGAAAATAACCCCAATTAAAATACAAAAATGCTTTTGATGATAATGTGTGGCCTTAACACATAATGAAGCACACAAAGCTTTAAATCCTTTGTTTCTCAACAATTGAATTTCTACAATGGTAAGAAAAGAATATCATGCCCATCTTAGTGATGTCAAAAACTTATGTAAATTCTAGAAATTGACTTTAGCACTAACTTTTGTTTAATATGTTGAATGCTACATAATCAACACACATTACAAGCACACGATTCATAAAGTGAGTAATAAATACAATCACAACTAAATATAAGGCCATTAAACTCAAGAAACAAACAAGAATTTAGCACACCCAATTGGTGCATTATTATTGCTTTGGAAGGGTAGAATACTATTTGATCAAGTTAACCTCATTTAAAAAAAAAAGGTTCATAATTACTAAAAATATTTACATTAAGTTTGGACTAGATGCATTTACAGTTACAATAGAACTTTCCTTAGTACCAAAATATCAATTGTCCCTGCACATCATAGAAAAGAGATCAAAATAATTTTGTCTATCTGTCTTATACTAGAATCATTCTCCTTATAACTTGAGCTTTTGTGTGTAACCTTCCAATACTGAGGTGGAATTAATATTTCATGAATTATCCACAATCTAAAGCGTAAGTTATGCACAAGTTGACTATAGTGGCTTTATTTTCCATATTTGTCATCTTATTCATTTGAAATACTTAAAGAATATTAAATAACCATATCTTTAAACATAATGATTTGTGCAAAAACTAAAGAGATTGTTAATGGATAGTAATAAAAAGATGATTTCTAGTTATAGAACACAAACCACTCTATACAACATAAAGATACCTTAGAAAAGGAAATCAAAATTTTTTTTTACACTACCTTAAAAGAAAACTATAAATATAGATAAAAGGTGATATAAGACATGGTGAAGACTTAATACCAGAAGGCTACGAGCATGGATTCGAAGCTAGCCGAGAAACCATTGAGAGCTGCATGGAAATTTTTGGAGCAGAGCGGATCAATACTAAAGAAATGAATTTGATAATTATATTAGATATATTAATATATATTATTATATTAAAATATAATTATATTAATATATTATAATATATTCATATTGTAGTATTATTTAAATAATAATTATATTATATCATAGATATAAATTTTTTTATAAATTAAAAAATGAAAAACATATACACAACTGAAATTGATTTCATACATGAAGGTAGGTATGAATTGTCTTACTTTTTGTAGCCAAACTTGTCACATATGGACTTTCTTCATCTGCTTATGGTCCAAGGGTGTCTAGATTACTCTCAAACCTTCTAGGTTTTCTTCACTCTTTGTGATGACCTGCAACTCCGTTAATAAATTGTATCTCATCAGTAAGAGTGTCAAAGTCACACAACTTAACAACACACTTTAAAGATGAGGAAACAATATTATTTAAGGCTTCAAACATCTGAATTATCATTCCTTGGGGATATCTAATCAACATAATCTGTCTCATATTTCAATAAAGGAGAACAAAGGTGAGATGCCTTATACTTAAATGCTTGATAACTTTCTGACATACATTAACAGATACAAAAGGCCACTAAAATATTTGAATATTAGAGATGTTTTCTCACTTTGTTGGACATTCACTTGGCTACAATATTTTTGTTGGAGATTTGATTCTGTGTAGTTGATTGTTTGTATGTTTGTCATTGATGACAACATATAATACACATTAGTGATTCTGTATGTACTTATCAGAATGATGACATGAAGACTTGCATGGTTAGATACATGTTTTAGACATTTTTATTATGTTATGTTCATACACACAGATCCATATATGATGTTTCAGTCAAGTTGTGTAATTCTGTTATTGGTAGTTACAGTTCTGGAAGAGTATTTGTTCAAATCTGATGTATGTAACGTGTTTCTTGAGTTGCACCTATCTTCAGGATATGCGTGTGTATATTCATGATTAGTTATGAGTTGATGATAGTTATCTAAAGGTGCCAAACATTTTCCAAGAATATTGAAAAGTTAGAGATGATTTGGTGACGCTGACTTAGTGAAGCGTTGCATCTATTCAGTTTATACTTACGCGGTTGTAATTATGCTTGCGTGCTTAGTAGACTCGACAAGGATGTTATAAAGATTTATCTTATAGGTCTTATGATCTTATACTTTGAGGAAGATACTTATAGCAAGCCATTTGTGATACACTAAGTGTGAATGATACGAAAAGAGACAGAAGATGTACATAGCAGAATATCAGATGTGGTTCATTCATCAAGAGTCTATGTGAAGAATAAGTGAAAGATTGTAATACACTAGAACTGATCAAGACAATAGGTCTACTCTACATTTCATCATCAGATATAGTGCATATCTATTATACAGAAGGTTGTAACCTTCACCATTAAGCAATGAGCTTTTGGATAGTGAGTCCACCACCCCTAACAGGGTTATTTGTAAAAGACTCCTAACAGGGTTTGACCCTTAATCAGGTCACTATACTTATTGCATTGTAAAGTACAACTCCTAACAGGGTTGAAATATATTCTAATAGGGATTACTATAAAAAAAGTATAGTTCATTGTGGGTGCTAATTCCCACCGGGGTTTTTTAACATTTGGTTTCCCCATAATCAAATTGTGTGTTGTGTACTGTGTTATCTAATTAAGCATTTAATTTGTTTTATTATGAAGTTAAGGAAGTAAAAATAATTAAATTTACTAATAACTGATTCACCCCCCCTCTAAGTTATCCTTTGGGACTATTCTAACAATTGGTATCAGAGCCAAGTGCCTTGGAGAAGAATCCTAATAGCTTAAGCTAGATCAAATGTCTTACTTTAGAAAAAAGAGCCCTAAGTTCGATGGAGAAAATTATCTAGATTGGAAAAACAAAATGATAACACATCTACAGTGTGTTGGCTTTGAGATCTTTGAGATAGCTACACAAGAAGTTGTAATTCCATCTCTGAAATACCTTTCAAAGGATGATGCTACTAATAGACAAAAGGAAAAATTTACCAATAATGCAATTGCTAAAGAAGCCCTAATCAGTGCATTATCCGACAGTGAATTTTCTGAAATCAAGAAAATTGATAGAGCATACACCATATGGACATATTTAGAAGATATGTTTGAAGGAGATATTCAAGAAAAAAATGTGCACAGGAAGACATGGAAAAATAAATACAACAGTCTTGAGATGTTACCTTAAGAGAACATTAGAGCCTACAATCAAAGGATAAATGAAGTAGTCTTTGGAATCAGAAAAAATTGTGGAGAAATATCAGAAGAAGACATAATGGACAAGTTGCTAACTACTTTAACATCAGACTATGAAAACAAGATAAGTATTCTAGAGAAAACATGCAATTCTCACAAGACTTCAAGAGAGAGACTTTGATAAGCAAAACATCTGCATTTGAGATATCAAGATTGAAGACTGAACCTAAAAGTGAAACAAATTTCAAATCCTTAGTCCATGGTAAGAAATCTTTACACATCTCCAGTCATAATGAGAAAGAAGTTGATGAAGAACTAGAAGAAATTATTTCTATGATTTCTAAAAGAGAAAAGAAAGGAAAAGGAAAATATGAAGGACAACTTCCATTTAAATGTTTTTCATGCAACAAGATTGGTCACTTTGCATTTAAGTGTCCCACAAGAGTCAAGAAGTTTAGATCTGATTACAAACCTAAATATAAGAAGGAATGTTATCATGGTGAAGAAGGTGTAACTGATGAAGATTCAGGAGAAGATGAAATTGGATTCGTTTCCCTTAGAGACATGGAAAGGTTTCTCGAGGAAATGGACATTGTAGATGAAAAGGAAGAACAAGAGTTAGCCTTAATTTCCAAAGTAGACATCAGAACTGATTGGATCATTGATAGTGGATGCTCTCATCATATGACAGGTGACAAAGAAAAATTTGTTCATTTAGACAAATACAAAGGTGGTATGGTTAGATTTGGAGATAACACTCCTAAACCTATCATAGGCAGAGGTTCTATCACCTTGGATGGAGAGAACAAGACAGATGATGTTCTATATGTTGATGGATTACATCATAACTTGCTAAGTGTTGGACAACTACTTGAAAAAGGTTATAATTTGGAGTTCAAAGACAACAAGTGCATCATTAACAACAAGGATGGAGACATGATTGCATCAGAGTCTAAAACAAAAGGTAATGTTTTTCAGCTCAATTCTGAGGTTAGTTGTTTTGTTGCAAAAGTGGATGACAGTTGGTTATGGCACAAGAGACTCTGTCATATAAATTTTGATAACATAGTAAAGATAAGTAATGTCAAGGTAGTCAGAGACCTTCCTAGTATTACAAGACTAGTTGACACAATATGCAGGGAATGTGTTATGGGAAAGCATGTAAGGAGTTCTTTCAGAAGCAAGCAGAACTCAGCTGAAAACAAATTGGACCTAGTGCATACAGATTTATGTGGTCCTACCCAAACAAGATCATACTATGAAGAAAGGTATTTCATTTTGTTTGTCGATGATTTTTCTAGGATGATGTGGGTTGCATTCTTAAAGGAGAAATCTGAATCCTTTGAGAAGTTCAAAATATTCAAAGCTAAGGTTGAGAATGAATCTGGATTAAAACTGAAATGTCTGAGATCAGATAGAGGAGGAGAGTTCACCTCTGATCAGTTTTGTGACTATTGTGAAGAACATGGAATTAAAAGATAGTTGAGTGCACCTAGAACCCCTAAGTGGAATGGGATAGCAGAAAGGAGGAACAAGATTATACTTGATGCAACACGTACTATGATGATTGAAGGAAAATTTGTGCACACATATTGGAGAGATGCAGTGAATACAACAGTCTATATTATCAACAAAACTCAATTGAGGCCAGGCATAGATAAGACACCCCATGAACTTTGGTTTGGTAATGTACCTATAGTAAAGTATTTCAGAATCTTTGGTAGCAAGTGCTACATCAAGAGAGATGATGGTGTTGGTGAGTTTGATGCCAAAAGTGATGAAGGTATTTTCCTTGGTTACTCTACAAAAAGCAAAGCATATAGATGTTTTAATTGGAGATTGAAAAAGGTAATTGAAAGTACTCATGTAAAAATTGATGAGAAATTTATGGTTCAAGAGAGATACTATGAATATGCACCTATGATTGAAGATGAACCCAGGCCTAGCAGAAAATATACTCTTATTGAAGAAATGTTTGATTGCATTGATGTCTCATGCAATGACCCTAAATCAAGCAGAGAAGAATCACTGATTATAGAAGAAGAAGTCACACCTAAGGTTCCAAAATTCACATCTAGATACCACTCTAAAGACGATATCATTGGAGATCAGAGTAGCAGTGTTTTGACCAGATCAAAAGAAAAAAGTCTAGCAATGGATGAAGAGGTATGTTTACTTCCATAGATTGAACCCTTAAGTGTTGAAGATGCTTGTAATGATTCTAATTGGAAGAATGCAATGAAAGAAGAATTAGATTAGATAATTAAGAATGATACATGGGAATTGGTCCCTAGACTCAGTGACAAAAATGTGATTGAAACAAAGTGGGTATTCAGAAACAAGATGAATGAAGATGGTACATTAGTTAGAAACAAAGCAAGATTGGTATGTAAAGGATATGCATAGAGAGAAGGAATAGACTACACAGATACATTTTCCCCTGTGAGCAGACTGGAAGCCATTAAATTGTTCTTGGCCTATGCAACATTCAAAGACTTTAAAGTTTATCAAATGGATGTTAAATCAGCTTTTCTAAATGGTGACTTGAAGGAAGAAGTCTACATAGAACAGCCTGAAGGATTTAATCTTTCAGATGAACCAAAAACGGTATGCAGATTGAAGAAAGCACTCTATGGTCTTAAATAGGCCCTAAGAGATTGGTATGAGAGACTTGATGGTTATCTTACCAAGATTAGATTCAAGAAAAGAGTAGCAGATTGTAACCTATTCACAAGAGAGACACCTGATGGATTATTATTAGTTGCCATATTTGTTGATGACATTATCTTCAGAGGTAATGACAAGCTCAGTACAACATTTGCAAAAGAAATGCAGAATGAATTTGAA
>MU227137.1:2398645-2411817 GCA_018584345.1 Thuja plicata
AAATCCATGTGGTAAATGAACAAGGCAAACTTTCCCTTGCTGTCTTCTTTAGAATAGGAATCACTAAAACAAGCTCAACATAGCTTGGAGAAAAGAACCTTTGTTTATTGTGTTTGGGGAGAAAATGGCATGGAATAGGAGAGTATGCTCTTCTTCTTTTGAAGAATCAGAAATATAGAACTCCTAAGCTCGCCAATCCTGGTTACCAATCTCTTTTAACAGTAGAGGGCCTGCCGGTTGAGGAACAAATCTCCCGGGAATGACCCAAGTGAGGACAGGTCTTACGCCGACCCTTCCAACTCACTATAAATAGTTTCTTCCTTGTAGGCCAAAGCCTCGAAAGATGGAACTGGTTTTGTTCTTAGAATTTTGACATCATTCCTTGAACATATTAGGGTATATATAGAGCGGAGCCACTTCAATCTTGCTTGCAAGACTATATATATTTAGGTACTCATAGGGATATACACCTCAATTTTGCCTTGTACAATTCTATGGGGGACAGTTTTGAATGGATTACCCAATAATCTACAACTTCAACTGAAAGAATTCCTGATTCATCCCCGAAAGGGTGATAATATTTGTGCAAGGTAAAAAGTAATTGCCCCAAGACACTTGTCATATCGTGCGCTCACTTGCGTTTGGAGTCAGCTAATACAGCATCATGACTAGAGCCATTGCATGCTTGGTGATGGCTGTATTATGATTAGCATTTGAGTGTGTACCTAAGTCAACAAGCAAACAATTTTCATCCTCCACCTAGAGAATAGGAAAAAGATGTGTGTTTGGATTCACCCCTTCTAACAATGCAAAATTGTCTGATATGTCAAAAAGATCATTAAAAAGATAAGCTCCTCGTAACAATCAATAAATTTCATACCCTAGAATACAAACATCTTTTACATCCAATAAAGTACACTTCGATGCAATTTGGAGACAAACAGTTTCACATTCCTCAAAACGCAAAATTTCTCAAAATGAACTAAACTGACAAAGTCCATCATAAGATCACATCTGGGATTTCCTGAGTCGTATCTTATATTTAAGGTTGTATTTGGTGCATAAGCTCATATTTGGTCAAGCAACCAGTCGCATTCAGTGTTCTAGAATCGTATCCAGAGTTTAGGATCGCATCTATTTCTGTCAAAGGCTCGTATCTGGGAGCTCGCATCCTGGATAGTGGGCATTTCTAGTAGTCTTTCCTGGAAGGTATCAGTTCTTTTAGGTACCCTTTTGGCTCTTTAGCTAGTCCTTGTTATCTCTTCTAGTTTCCCTGCTGTTATTTTCAAAACACTTTCAAAAATGTCTACCTTACATGCTCAGTCAGTCTTTCATGATCTGTCCAATACATGTGGTCTACCCATTCTCTATCAACAACTTGAATCCCAGCTCACTATCAGGGAATTCTAAACCCCTGACACTGGAATCATTTACATCCACCAAAAAAAAAAATAGTTACTTCTACCTAGACACACCCACTTGAACGATCTGGTACTATTGGGACACGTTGACAAAGTTGAGAAATAAACTTCATGGTTAACACGAGATGCAACAAGTACACAACTGAAGAATCCAAAGTGCCTCCTAAAACATCACACTTTCAAGGAGAAGCTTCTTGCAATTCCCTGTTTGATCTGGATTCACCTCAAATGGGTAGCAACACTAACGATTGGAGTAAAGCCTTTGAGGGTTATGGCAAACAAGCACAATCCGTAGGCGCGAAAGAGGAAGAAAGACCCAAGTTTGAACATAATCCGTTTGGGTCAGATAGTGATGAAGAAATCCTTGAAGATGAATACGAAAAGCTCAAACAAAGCAAAAGAATCCACAAACTGTTGGAAAGGATAATTGGAGAGGACAAAGAAAAATACTTTTTCCATTTAGCATCCATGGGTGTTAAATTACCCCAAAATTTTGATGTAAATAATCTCAAAGAAAAGGAGGTACCAAACCCCATCTCCATCCTTACTAATCAGCCTAATCAAATGCAAACCGAGCTCACAAACCTCAAACAAGAGAAGGACAAACCAAAAACACAATACTCTTTGGATGCCATTTGTCCTTTTCCCTTCGACAAGAGTATCACCATGGTTCCATTTCCTCCTAATGTGGCAAGACCAAAATATGATAAATACACTGGGGAAATTGATCCACATGACCATGTGAGAGAATTTTGTGCTCTTAGTATTGAGTACATGCATGAACCCACTTACCTCATGAGACTATTCCCAGGAAGTCTAGGAGGAAATGCCATGGAGTGGTTTTCAAAATTAAATCCCAAAGTCAAAACATTTGAAGAGTTGATGCAACAATTCATTCAACACTACTCTTACAACATTCAACATGATGTTACCATTATGGATTTATGTAACACCAAATAGAAAATGGGAGAATCCTTTACTCACTTCCTACAAAGATGGAGGAAGATCTTTGCATGATATTCGAGAGTCATCCTTGAAAAAGAAAAAATGGAGATCTTTGTTAATAATCTCATACCTGAATTGAGCTATGCTCTACAAATGCAAGATCCTCCTAGTTTCAATAGGATGATTAAGAATACTCTCTGTATCGAGGAGGTCATGGTCAAAAAGGGGGAGATTACCCTTCAAAATGAAAATAAAGGTAGCAGCTCCAATTCCAAACCTAAATGGTGGAAACAAAATAAAAATGTTGTCAATGACAGAGTGGTTGATGCTTCCAACATTAATTCCAAAACCGAAGCATTCAATCTTACCAACGATATGCAAGAAAGCAAGGAGGCTAAAATAACACCTCCTATTCCCAAAACCAACAATGATAATGACAAGGGACTAACATGGAATTCAAAACCCCAAAGAACATTCACACCTTTGGGAGAACCTCTTGAGACCGTCTTAAAAACACTGGTGGATAACAAAGTCCTCACAATTCCTGATTCTAAACCTTGGGAACCAATGGTTAAACCTAGATGGTGGGATGATAACTCTTACTGTGTCTTCCACAAAAATAAGGGACACAAGACAAATAATTGTCTTAAACTCAAGCACGTTATCCAGGACCTTATTGAAGGGGGTAAAATCAAGGTGGATGGACACACTACAAATGAAGATCACACAACATTTAATAAACCATTTCCCAATTACAATCAAGGAGAGACATCCAAAGGGAAAGGTAATGAGGTACACTACACCTACTCCAAAAGTGACAATGTGATCAACATTCTTAACATTAAAAATGAATCTATCAACATGGTCACCATCAAAGGAGCCTCGTCCTCCACAAACGCTGTAACCCAGAGCCAAGCTCAGGTTATGATCAAGGGACCTCCAAAATAGACATCTACACCCAAGGTTCCTATTATCACTATACCTACACCCAGAGAAAAACATGTGGTCACTATTCCCGGAGTGAAGTATGACTTGGTGGATCAATTACAAAGAGCTGCTGCCAAGATTTCCATCTTTGAATTGCTTAATACATCCACTGTGCATAGAAAAATTCTAGAACAAGCTCTACACGCTGCTAATGTTCCGAAGGATATAGATGTCAAGAAATTCCAAGCGATGGTTATTGATAACTGATTCACCCCCCCTCTTAGTTATCCTTTGGGACTATTCTAACAATTTCAACATTAGAATAGATTTGCATTGAAACTATTATGAATTCAATCAATCTATACAATAGTGTTGCTATCCTTAATTCTTTTATTTTGAATATGTTACATTGTATTTGAGAAGGAATAGCAGGTCCACTTGTGTAATGTTGAAGATGCTTCTCTAGCTTCACAACATGGATAACAAAGATTGTATCATCAAGGAAAATCATCTTCCACTGTTGTCTATTTGCCTATCTGAAATCTACTATTTTAAAGCCATTGATCCATACCCCTTGCTCCTTTTTTATGTCCCCTGAGCCAAAAGATGCATTAGGAGAAACATCATGGGAGTGAACATCATTAGGAGATACATTAAATAGTCTTAATGATGAACATCCTTAGGAGAAATCTTATTGCATTTGGCCATTACATCTAATATGGCTAACATTTATTTGGCATGTTTCTTCTTATTATTAATCTTCCACTGTTGTCTATCTGGAAACCACATGCAATATGGCTTAACACTTCTTTATTTATATGGTGATGATGATGACTACTTTCATTCTCCACCAGATTAGTTTGGTATGTGGGACCTATCAAACTATATCATACAACATTATGCTTTGTCTTTTCAACTATAGTGCACGATACATCATGGGAGTGGCTACATTTGTTGTTTTTTCTTCTTTCTTATCTTCAGTGTTCTTTAGCTCATCAATAGTGCTCATTCACGAAGTATCAATCTTGAAATTATTGAAAGTGCAACAATCATTTTTGTTCTCCCTTTATCCCGTCTAGTGGATAAAATAACTAAAAGAAAAAAAAAGATGAGATGTAAAAATAAGTGTGAGACTATATATACACTTTTGCAGTCCTGTACTGAATAAAAGTACTAGCTTTAATCTCTAAAGGTGATGGATGCATTTTATCATGCTTTTCTGATCATAATCAGATAGCCTTGAAATTGATCATCTTGGGAAAATCAACTAAAATTGTAGCACAACTTAAAATCATTGTAAGCATTCATGGAAATAGGATATTGTTATTCATTTTCAAAATCTCAAAAGAAATAGGAAATTTTTCCTTTGAAAATATTTCATAAAGTATAGCTTTATAAAATTCACGTTCAATGACAAAGGGCGTGGAGAAATTAAGAGTGGCTGGAAGTTGATCTGAAAGCACTACTTCTTTCAGATGTTCAAATTTTTTATGCTACAATGGATAGGGTGTTAGGATGTGCTGGTACCTAGGGTTTTGGGGAATTTTATTAACTTTTTTTCTTATCTATGTTAGAGAGAACAATTTTAACAAAGATAAAACATTTATTGTAAATGCTTTCAAGATGAAATTATGCTCTCATAGTTACAATATTGATTTTCTGTAAAGATTTTGGATCAGACATCACTTTGAATTTTTGGTTCAATTTTTGAGTACACCTTGTACATCATTTCTTTAGAGATTGACCTTCATTTTCTGAGACTTAAGATTTATTTGTATTCATATTTTCATGCCCTTGTAGAATAAGTTTATGAGTGGAACATTGCAGTGCTTGTCTAGCTTTTCTAATATGCTAGAATGGTTGCACTATTGCACGAGATGAAAATTGTAGTGCTCTTTAAGTTCTAGAAACAATTTGGGCTACACATCAACAATAGTCATTTTCTATTTGCATCATTTTTAATACCATTAGTGTGTCTCATACTCATTACAATGTACTCATTTTCTTATTTCTTCATTTTTTATTTTCTATATTTCTCTTGCAAGTCATTATCCTTCAGAAAACACAATATATATATCCCCCTTACACATCATATCTACCTTTAGCTATCATTTGAGTGTTATTAATCTTCATTGTCACTATGTTTATATACGTTTTCAAAATTGTGTTTATAATTCCATTCATCTTATTCTCACATTTTATAATGGTTATCAGTGTCACTTGTTATGCATTTCCACTATTTTTTTCTCATGTTGATATGCTTCTCTAATATTTACAATCACTTATTTGCATTGATAATATATCCTTTATCATCGCTCTCGTACTTGTTAGTGATTTTCAAGATAATCTAACAATGGATGGATACTTTCCCTTTGAGAACCTTAGATCTTCAACATGATAGCCTACTATTATAACCTTCATTGTGATTCCCCTTTTATGTCAATGATATTGTTTCCTCATCATATAAAAATCAAAAAATATATTATTTATGACAATGTATTACAAATCCCTTTGTTCCGATTCACTATTTATATTGCATACCCTATTGTGCTCTAATATTGGAAATAACTTTCATTGGTTGTCCCTTCATGATACTATTTTTTTTATTATCTATTTTAGGACATTGTAGATTAGTCTATCCCTTGTAAATATTTTTATTATTTCTCCCAAGTCTCAATGATATTCATTGATGCTTTTTGATATGCTCCTCATATCATTGTGATAGTGTCCTGATCCTTTACTGCTTTGACACATTGCCTTTACCTTCTAAAGGAAACCTTTTGGAATTGTGCTGCATTTTGGGTGCAGTCATAGGGAGTTACTTGTTTGGTTGTCATGGATGACAACTAAGTCAGAAAAATCAAGTAATATAATTAGTGAAGTGAAGGCACAATCGGTAAGAAGGAATCATGATCGGTAATGTAGGAAATAGGCTAAGTCCATAAGATTGGTAGATAGCGAGGACAACACTTTGGTGGTGATCTTGGTAGAAGTGGAATCATGAGAAGCAGTCACAAGTACAACATAAACTCATTCAAATTTCAGTGTGGTTCTGACCAAAACTCATTTGGTTGATCGATAAGAGAGTTTTTGGATACCTTAGACATTGAGACAGATAAGAATACTTGTGTTCTTGAGAAACTGTTGGTAGATCCTAGATCGGTGAGTGGTATAGTAAGTGCAGTGATATTTGATAATATGATGATCTCCCCCAAGGCCAACCAAAATTAGTTTATAAAGAAACCATATCTTATTTGATATTAAAAACATGGTACTATAAAACCATACAGGTTCCCTATTATTTAAAAAGACAATGTCCAGTTAAAGCATTATGGATCCCTAAAGGCCAACCAAAATTAGTTTATAAAGAAACCATATCTTATTTTCTATTAAAAGCATGGCACTAAAACGCACAATTTTCCTAGTATATGAAAAGATGATAGACGTGACAAGTAACTAGAATACAATTCTCTTTATCTTTGAGATTTAAACTAAGACAACAAGTCATAATATAAAAATATATAAGATGCAACTTAAAATTACATAAAATAATTTCCCAAATGACATAAAAAGAGAAACAACCACCATATACCTCAACAACATCTGGCCTAGAGCAGAGTTGCTTAAGTTCAACAATTTTCATTCTTCGCTGAAGCTGTGTCGAGATAAAAATGAAATTAGTCTTTACTATAAAAACAAATAGAAATATAAAAATGGAACATGCATTTGAAGTCCTTAAGAAGATCATCTTCAAAATTAGCTTTTTCTACTACATATTCTACTTAAAGCTTGAATTTCTGGTTTTGATTGTGTATGTTTTTTAGCATCAATGTTTCGGATCACACTCTGTGATCCATCATCAGGATGTAAGAGAAAAGGGAATGAAGGATCATAGAGTGCAATCCAAAACATTGATGCTAAAAAACATACACAATCAAAACCAAAAATTCAAGCTTTAAATTCAAATGAATTGTGGAAATCTGATCGATTTAATACATATTCTATCTCAACTTTTCTTGGGAACTACAACATAATCAATGCTATATACTGAAGTAAATTATAAATTAGCAAAATGAGTATCAATACATGTAGTGTCTTAGAAATTTGGGTTAGTGGTAATATAAACTTTACAGAATAACAATACATAGTCTGCAATAAGTTCAAAGCATACATATTTATAATTACTGTTCAAAAATGGTGAATAACATCATGGCATTTCAACAATAATCTATAACTTAAACAAGTGGTTGCTTACCCAAACAAGAGTTGTAGGTAGCTGGAGTCCCTGCCTTCTGCAAAATAAAATAAAATGGCTAGGCTCAATAAATAGTAGTTTTGTGCACTTGGTGGTTTCTCATCTGGTAGACCCCCCATTGGGAAAATTGTAAGATCCATCTAAACAAGTTTTAAATAATAAAATAGGAATTTAGATCATGACGGTTTTGAAAAATTGGTGCTGGCCAAACATCTGTATGAAAGTAAACATTAAATAATGCATGGAGGAAGCTGAAGTCCAGGCTAGATAAGACCTCTACATGGAGTGTTTTGTGTTGCAGAAGTATTGACCAGACTTGGAGGACTGGTGGAACCTTGTGTATTGACCATGTTAAAGTATTCTGAGGTATTGGAACAAGATGAGAAGGCTTGTTGAAAGATTTGACATATTGGATGCCCTAGGTGCATTGGAGGAAGCCTAGATTGGGATCATTGAGTGAATGTTTGATGTCAAGAGAAGTTGGAATAAGTGATCAGAGGAAGTGAGTTTGTTCAAAATGTCTAAGGTGTTGGTTGTCTAAAGTCAGAGCACTCTATTTGACCCTTGAGTTGAGACTAAATCCTTGAGTGAGTTCCAAGACACTTGTAGAATCCTTGAGTTGAGTTGGGTTCCTTAAGGGAATAGTAGACTAGGGCTCTGCACTAGTTTAACTCAAGCTTCACGTGGTTTTGAGAATAGTTTAATAATCTCTACTTAACAAGGCCAACCACGTGTAGGTGGAAGCTCATTTGGCCCCACCCCCCTAACATCACTCTAAATTCCCCATTAACATCTTACATTCAATCATTCATCCATTTATGAAATATAACATTCAATAACACCTAAAATTAATTAACAATTGGACATTCATCAATAATTCATCAACATTTAGTAGCACAAAATTACATTCATTAAGACAATGTAAATAAATTATCAAAAAAGGTTTATTGCAATCATTTATTTTTTGGTTTTTTCTTCAGATTTTGCATGTAACAGCTAAGTGGAGCATAAATATCTTCGTAATTCCCCTCCCCTTCTTCTTGTGATCTCAATAAATGCCTCCTCCTATGTGTAGGAGGATGTTGGTGCGTGAAAGGGGGGTCCGCTGTAATAACAACTAAATGTGTTAGATTATCAACATTTTATATTAGTGTTAGAAGTATTTCATTAATTAAAAGAAGATAACAACTGATAAAAAAATTAAAATAACATAACAAATATTTTCTTTACTTGACAATGCCACATCATCTTGACTATGGTGAACACTCAGATCATCCTCCACTCGTTCACCATGACATTCTGCATGCTCTAAAATGTAAACAAGAAAGGTTACACCAATTTCAATTTAAAATGTTAAATTGTATTAAAAATTACACAATTAATTTTCAATAGAAAATGAATACCTCCATCATTGCGATGCACATCATCGTCTTCATCATGTGGAGGTTCTATGCTAGGATTAGAAGGATGCATTGCAATGTCATGCACTCAAGTATGAAATAAACATCAAATAAATTATTGCTTAAGTATTCAATTTGAAATAATTTTCATTTGGCCTACTTACTTGTGTGTGAACCAATGTAGTAGGCTATTGGCTTTGGCATAGGCATTCAACCACAACTTTATAGCTTTCCTTTAAGCCAATCTTTTTGTCTTCTTTTGTGGGCGCTACATTAAAATCTGAGCCTTGCATTTTTGACTTAATATCGTCAATTCTGCAGGTATTGTTTGATTAGAAAAATTTATTTTCAATTTATAAAAAAATTGATTCAAAATTTCATTTACTACTACTTACAATTCTTGCTTGAAGTTTCAGATAACCACCAGAGCCAAGTTTGTGTTGGCCAATGTTTTCTATTCTGGCCTTTGTAGCCTTTAATGATGTGTCCTGCTGTCCATGAAAAGTTTGAAATATGTTATATTATATAAATATAAAGATCACTAATTAGTGCATAATTATGTTCTACTTAATAATATCGCATATCTTCTATTGTCATTTACTGGTGCAATTCCTCTTTGGCTTTGCGCTTTCTCCTTTGCATCCAAAATGAATTCCTTCCACTGCTTCTCTGGAATCATAGGAGGACACTCGTACTTTTCATTGTTCACTAGATTCCTTCTGTATGTGTCCCTCACAGTCTTTAGATGTTTGGAATCTCTCTAAAGAAATTTGGCACTGTAAAAAATGTTACTTCTAAAGAGCTCCTCTAAAGATTTTATGAGATGATCTTTTAATTTTTTATCTTGTAAATTCCATATTTTAAGAAAAAACAAAGTTGTTAGCTAAAAAAATTAACTAAAGTTGCGTACCTTGAATATAGTACATTAAATAGATGAAAGGAAAAATATTCTAGCAATCATATGAAATCAAAGTAGTGGGATAGGGTTAGTTAACATATGATGTTCCACATTGTACGTATGGTGGGCCCGAATAGCAACAATGTCATCTCATGAAGCTTTTCATAAAAATCATCATTCCCTGTAAACACATCATGGGATCATCAATCCAAAATGAGTTAATAATAAGTAATTTAAAAATAGAATATAAATAATAATATAATTTTAAAGTACCTGGAAGCTTAGGTAATTTTAAGGGAATCATATCTTCATCGGTCAACAACAATGATGTCTGCAATTTTCCAGTAGTAGAAACACGGGTAGATCCAGGAAATGATGGTGAATTATCACCAGTACTGGTCTCTGTATCCTGAGGAGGTGTATCTTGTACTGCAAAAAATTATTCCACTATGAAATTCACCCAAGAATAAAGTAAAAATCAAATCATAACTAAGACATAAACGAATATAGAAAAAAAAAGATATACCAGGTATATACATTGCAAACATGGATGTTTTCATACTCCTTGTTGCCGATATTGTAGTCAATAATGATGTCAGATTGCTGGTCCTCATAGGAGGAGGCATCTGTAGTACATCATGACCTGAACAATATATTGTTAGCAAAGACATGCATGAGGTTTTATCATAGTTGGACATCATTCACTCTATCAAATTGTGGGTGAAGATGCAAAGAAAAACATACTAATTCAAAAAATGTTCATGACTACATATATTTAAGATAATATTATGAATGTACAGTTTGAAGTGAGGAGTCAAGATATGTGAGTTTGAATAAAACAACTAGTAAATCCAATGAAAAATGTAGATTTATAATCAGTAAGACCAATGAAGTTTATAACCTGTTAACTTAAGGATTATTTTACCTGAGGGACTTGTACTAGTATTGGCCCCACCACAATGTCCATGATCAGTTGCTTGAGCACACAAAAAATCCTGTAAGAACACATACATATTTTAGTTCATGACATAAAAGAGTATAAAATATAAAACTTTATTGAACTTTGGTTATAACTAAAGGTTCATTACTGCTTACTTCCAAACAACGTGCTTGCCACATTAATTCCTCTTTCCTCGCCAACGTCTCCTTAGTTGGATTTGGATTGACCAAAATGACAAGAATTTTTGAATTGAGTTTTTTTAATTTCTTCTTGACCATATTCACGGGGTTAGGGATATCTATGATGGCCTCATCCATATCTGATGCTATTGTAATTGTTGCTGCAGGTGCTTTTCCCTTTCTATGAAAATCAATTTGTGACAGGAATATTAGTAAAACTATGAGAATAACTCCAAAACCCTAAAGAAAAGAACATAATAATATAACATTTTTCTTCTATCTAATTTGTACAATTATAATAAGGTTTACCTTTGCTAAAGAATGGGTGGGAGTAAAATCCCCACCTCTGTCATCACGTGGTGGATCCATGTCGTCCTGTGACAAAGATTAAATATAAAAACTTCAGCAAAACGAAAGCAATAGACCTAACAAAAAATAAATATTAATAAAATGGTATATTGGAGTTTGGAAGCTAGTTTAAATGGTATATAGTACTTACCACCCCCATGATCATAATTTTTTTTGTATCTATGCAATTCAAGTGGTAATCTATTCATAGTTCTTCCCCTGCACTTATTGATTTTATTGCACATACAAAAACATGATTCCCCTCACATGCCTCAAATATGCAATTGGGTCTCATATTAGTTGACCCAGGTCGCATACTATTTATAAAACCTGTAATATTCCCTGTTTCTTTTGGCCTTCCATCAATGTACATAGCAAATCCTTTACTTTGATCCTTTTCTTTCCATTGTATATAATTTGCTGACAATGCATACCTACACATACTTTTTTATATCGAACAATTCACATCTAATTATTGTAATTGTAACAAGGTCAGAAAAACTCCATCAATTCAACAACTTTATTGTAACATACCTTTATGCCATCCATGGAAAATAGGCCCAAACCATGTAATGACGATGGAGCTCTATGATATATCCTCTCGTTAACACAAAAATAAGTGTTAATTGGAGGTAGTTCCTTGGGTACCCATTCTTTTAGAAAATATGTGTACCTCAAGGGCACCTCAATGTCATCTTTGGTCTCATCATCATAAGAACATGACCCTCCTTTAGCAAGGAAAAATTGCATGTGTTTATCAATTTTCTTCTAATATTTTGACCTATGGTTGATTCCCTATTTTAGGCCTACTACATGTCTCACTTTCGTCTTCTATTCCCGCATTTCCCTCACTCGAGGAAGACAGATCTGACAAGTACCTATTAGGTGGTTCCTGCAGTCCATCAAATGAGATATATAGTTGGTAAGGAGTGAGATATTTTGCTAAATTAGGGTAATGTGGATGTAATCTTTGGACCATTGATGTTGAGGGTAGTACTGTTAAATCATGAGAAAGTTAATACCTTATTATTAAACCACTCAATGAAGATGGGCGTAAAGAGAAAGAAAATAATAAACTATTTATATAGGGTTTATTGACTTATACTTGCTGATCCATGTCACTATGCAGGATCCTCGTAAAATGGGTTAAATTTCCTGATCATGTGAATCATTTATCTTAAGTTAGCCAAAACTTACATGATACCTATGCTACAAATTACATAGAAGACAACATGAATAATATGCATTCATTATAATTATTATATATTTTTTAATTCCTTACCTTTACTTTATGTGTGCTATGTAGGATTTTCAACAAAAGGGGTGACGATGTCTGTAGCCAATTGCCTATTTCCATAAAGGGTTAAAATCACACAACATATATGCATGTAATCAACACAAAAAATTGAGCATCATAAGAAATACATTGGAAATTTTTTGAATAATAAATACATTAAATATACGAGTAATAACTGAAACACATGTATCATAAATCACATATGTTGTAATCATTAGAAATGAACACATTAAATTAATTGTAGCATGGCATTAGAGTTTAATACATAATAAATTAATTATGAAAACATATAAGTCAAATAAATTTGTATGACTAGATCACCATCACCATCACCATCACCATCACCATCACCATCACCATCACCATCATCATCATCATCACCACCACCACCACCACCACCACCACCACCACCATCTTCTTCTTCATCATCTTTAGTTTCTTCTTCTTCCATCACGTTATACTTTACTGGCCTTCCTCTTGGATCATGTCTAACAACAAATGACCAACCCAGTTTTTGTGGAACCTCTATGTAAAACACTTGCTCACATTGGCTTGGAAGAAC
>MU227137.1:2417992-2449249 GCA_018584345.1 Thuja plicata
TAGGTTAACCCTCCTACAAAGAAAAGGAAGAAGGATTGAAACCCTTATATCACTGGTTTCTTGTCATATAAAAGATCATGGTTTATATGGTTATATCTTGTATATGATTATGCTTGATCATTTACAAAGTATTTTATTAGTTGGTTCAGTAAAGATACATGACAAATCAGTGTCCACATTAACAAATACTATGTTATCAGTCATCTTATAAGGTAAAACCTGCCTGAGCATCTGTGGAGCTCAAAAATGAAGAAGGATGTTGTTTAATCCTTAGCAATTAGGCTTTTCTTGTCTCTAAACTGTGAAACAGGTTTTAGAGGTAACAAGATTCAAATAGACATTTCAAGCAGTATAGTTCATGCAAGAAAAATCCCTAACAGGTAGTACATAACTTTGTGTTGCTTGACTTGCAATTTTTCAAACATGTGAAAATAATTTGCATCATGAGTTGATATTAAACATATGAGTCATGATTAATAAATTTATACGTACCTGTCTACCTCTTAAACCATTTTCTAGATCAATTACCATTGGCATAACATTCGAATCTCCATTACGATAAGCTACTTTAACCAATGAAGCAACACCTTCCCATGTTAATGAGTGACCATTTTGTTGACATAGTTCAATCCATACCGTCATCCAATCAAGATTGTTTGAAATATACAAATGTAGTACATCCCACTCTCGACCAACTGTATAAAAAAATAGACCACTTACAAACAAATTCAATTGAAGATTAATAAGAATTAATTAACTACAATAACATCTTATAATTATCTCTCACTTTCCTCAATCTACCTTTCTCCATCAAGTACTCTCCTTCGAATTGGTTGAATGGATTTGGGGTCCCAAATGTGATCTACATGGATCTTTGCTAAAAACTTAGGAAGATATTTAGTAATGTACACCATGGTATGGTATACCATATATCCCTCCACCATAGAACCCTTAGGATGTGCTATTTGTTAAACCAAACCCTTCAAAAATTTCAGGTGCCTCTCAACCATCCACATTGACCTAGTTTGTACAGGTTCACACAATTCAATATCCTCAAATTGATGTATGAGGTAGTGTTCTTATGCATTGAAAGAAGTAGAAGGTAAACACTTTTTCATTTTACACATAAAATAATCAATTTTCCTCTTCCAATATTTTATATCTTCTTTATTGATTTCTTTCGATGAGAACCACCTAGAAGAGATTCAACACAGAAAAACATATAAATGAGACTTTACAAACAATATACAATAAATTAATGAAAAAGTAAAACAAGTCACAAATATAATATCTATACAACAAATCTAACAAATAACATTTCTAACCTCATGTATTTTCCAAGATCATATATAACTTGTTTGAAACTATTGTTGAAGTGGTGTGGGAGAGATAGAGGTAGAATGTACTGCAATAATTATAAAATAATCTTTTCAATATTTTAGAGAATAATACAAGGAAAACTACATGTAGTATACAAATATATAGAGAATAACATGAATTACCATAATAAAGGCATGCCAATCGCATGTTTTCATCCCTGGTCCAAATTCACTTTTCTTTGATATGAGATTGTTTATGTTTGCAATAAATCCTGTGGGAGATGGAATTGTTTGTATGACTTCTTTTATAGCATTGCCTTGTTGCTCCGATAATAACCAAGGAAGGGCACTTATATCAATATATTCTCCATTGTTATTTGATCGAATGACATTTTTTAATGCATGGTTGGAATCTTCAATGTCACTACAAATTTTGATAATTTTTTCTTTATCACACCTTCCCTCCAATAATTTCCATAATGTCTTTGTTATATTCTTTCCAATATGCATAGAATCAAACAAATGCATGATTGGAAGGTGCTCGTAGTACAAAAACCTGCTAAATTGTTTGGGATAACTTTTTAGTCCTTTTGGAAGTTGGTCAATGATGCCTTGAGAACCTTCACAAGCATCAATTACATCATCAACAAAAAAAAGATAATATCAAAATATAAATTTCAAACAAAAATCATCATATTGAATGACATTACCTCAATGATTTATTCTATTGTATTTCAACTTCAATAGGCGAGGTGTCATTCTTCATGGCTTTGATGTAGTCTCTTCTTTCCCATTGAAAATATGTTTTTTGGTAATTTGATACTTATGATTTCTATGGAGAAAGTACCTATACTCATTAAACACCTGCTTTCCTAAATTTTTTGAATGAAGAGATTTCATCTTTGAACCACAAACTTGACATGCACATTTTTCTTTTGTCTAAATACCTATAAGATCGTGTATAATTGGATAAAATATGTTTATTTTGATAATTACAATTATCATGCGCAAACTTAGACATACAACAAAGATGTCATGTTAACAATATAACATACCACAAAAATGTGTTAGCCCATGAGCATCATGTATTTTCCATACAAGCATTGCATGGAATTAAAACTGTCTTTGTCCTATTGGTCTAGAGATGTCATACATAGTGACCCTATTCCACAAATCCAACAACTCATCGATAAGGGGCTCAATATATACATTTATATCTTTAACTTGGTGCTTACCTAGTTTAATGAATAGAAAAATCACATAATTATTATGGTCATTTTGATACGATATTTATAAGTTAATTTAGATGACTATTAAATGAAAAAATACTTGGAACAATCATTGCCAAAATTATGTGCTCCCTCTTTATGGACATACAAGGAGGAATGTTATTGTTGATAACAAAAACATGCTACATCGAGTAAATAGATATCATCTCTCCAAATGGATTGACACCGTCCACTGCCAATGAAAGCTTGAGATTACAAGGTTCTTCTTTAAAGAGTGGCCAAGTTTCCTCTATGTCCTTAAATGCAAAACCATCTGCAGGCATTTGCATAATGTCATATCGACTTCTATTGCATGCATGGTAATCCATAATTTTTGTCAAGGTAGTGCACCTGAATAATCATTGCATGCATGGTAATCCATAATTTTTGTCAAGGTAGTGCACCTGAATAATCATTGCAGACGTGGCATAATTGGAATATACCAGAGAACTTTGCGAGGAACCTTTTTTGTTATTTGATTTGTTTGATATCTACTAATATGACAATCAGGGCATTCTGTTGCAATTTCATGTTGTTTATGATATATACTATGAGCATTGAGACATGCATGTATTGTTTGATACTCCATCCCAATATCTTTCATAATGGAAGATAATTCTCAGTACGAGCGAGGTAGAATGTTTGATGGTGGTAACAAAAACTCACCTATCAACCTATAGAAAAAAATATAATTAATGGTACATGATTCACCCTTTGTTAACAATAAGGAAATTATGACTAAAATAGGTGAAAAAGATGACATATATGACATACCTTAACATTTGTGAGATTTCTACGTTGGATAAACCATTCAAAACCTTGAAGTTAACCAACAAAAATACAACAGAGATAAGAGCTATTTGGGAACCTTGGTATAGGGGCTCAAATGCTTTCTCAAGTATAGGTAAATCAAGGTCATCTTCATCATCATGATCAGTTGCGCCAGTACTATCATCTTCAATCATATTCTCTGGCACATGATCAACTACAACAATACCATCATCTTCAATTGTGTTCTTTGTCATAGGATCATCTTCTTCCATGGAATCAATATCTTCTCCTTGGATATTCACACCTCCATGTTCCTCCACTTGGAAATTCACATTATCCTGATTGTTATGGTCCATAACATGTAACCTAGGGTGGTTAACCTACATCAAAATGATGACCTTAAATTAACCATGACCATGATATCATCATTAATTGATTTCTTATGTATATAAATTTTTAAAACAATATATTGAAATACTTACCAATGGACGAAAATCATGCCCCCCTTCAATGTGACCATGCTGTCTACAATGTTTCTCAACTTTTTTGACTATAAGTCTTTGAGTCTTTAAGCCCTTGCAATTTTTGCAGGGACAATAACATTTTCAATCACCTTTTCTTTTGAACTTAGACCACAATCTAGCAATTGTCTCCTTATTTTATTTTGGGTTCATATTTTCAAACATGGTCTTTCTTCATAGGAAAATATTTGAGCTATAATTATACCAAAAACTTATCTCCTATACTCTGAATGAAGATATTAATGTTGTAATCCATCAAATATAAATATACTAGCATTAGTACTATCTTGTATAAAATGTGAATAAAGACCACACTAGACTCATGCTAAAAAGAAACCTAAGTTTGCACTAGTTTTTGGAGTCTATAGTTTTTTTTAATCAAATGAAGAAGAATACAGAGTTAATCTATAGTTAATTTTAAATTTAGTCATCCACTCTATCTTGCATATCTACTAACTAATCATGCATGCTTTTATGAAGCCATTTTTATCTAAGCATATATTGCACATGTCTTTAATCTCTCTCTAGATGAACAATGAGGATGATGCCTAACTGATTTCATGATACCAATTACTATTTTGGCCTTAGGAAGTTAAACTAACTACCATGCACTAACTACTATTTAAGAAATAAAATTCATAATGGATACATAAATGAATATATTATGCATAAGGAAAATAAGAATTTTATGTTAACACCAAGCACTATTGAGAGCTTGACCCAACAAAAAATGGACTTATGGTGATTTTCACAATAGGACATCTGTTGCTAGGTAGCTCCCAATAGTACTTAGGAAAATCTGCATGTTCATCACTTGTGCATATACCTTCTCTAATCAAATCCTATATATAGGTGAAGGTTGTATATTTTGTATATGTTGTGTGTGTGTGTGTGTGTGGAAGAAAAATCACTCGAGCAAGTGAATCAAGGTATGATGCCCCTCTCATAGACATGCCTACAATATCTCTGAAATTGATTTCTTATCCATCATCAACAAGTGAATAGGAAAAAATAGATACTAGCCTGAAAAAAGAGGTATATAGAATCTTAGAACAAATACATAGAGAGAAGTGATAAACATGAATATATGGAGCAGTCAAAAGAATGATATGTCTAACAAATGTTAAAAAGCATCAAGATAGTCAATCAAAATACAATAAGGCTTCCCTAATAGAGGATCTCTACATAATTTTCACACTCACATGGATCTTCTCTAAAAAATCCTCTACACTCGACAACCAATCCAAAACTAACTTTAAACTGCCCTCCAACACTCAAAACCGACTGTTACACTATTTTTTGGTTTATACAAGTTGTGAAGTTGACCACTACCATGTCAACTTTGACCATTTCAAACCATGAATTTCTTAGAAACCTTTTCTAAGGCTTAAAACATTCTAACCCAACCAAATACTATCTCTAAGGTCATCTAGACCTCATAGTGACCCTTAAGGCATATTTTGCCAATAAGGCACTATTACAACATTTTAGCACATTTACAATATTTTAATGGCTTTCTTTCCATATTACAATCATTGATGACCTTATACGTCTTTAATCAAGCTCACTTACCCTTGAATCAATCAAGTGACCCCAAGGTTACCATACTAGCCCTTATGCCAAGCACGACTTACAAATCTTGTTTATGATCATAATGATCCATAAACATTACATCATGTTTTAAACAATGTGAAATGATCATCCATGGTCTCATTATAATTACAAATGACCCTTTATGGTCATGCCCCCATCTCCCTAGGATCCATAGTGACCCTGGTGTACCTTCATGGCCTTGGTGCTCCTGCACAACATACCATGTTGGGAGGGGATCATCCTTTTGAAATGGTCAATGTCTTAGAATTTTTAGGGTTAGGATTTTTTCTAGTCTTATGAACAGATGCAATTGTATGCTAATGAAAAAATACATCTTTTTGGCGCTTCAAAGGGAATGTTGCAATGAAAACAAAGAGAATTCTAGAAGTGGATGATCAAAATATGTGGCATATATAGCTATTAATGGCTCCAAGACATTGTTCAAGAATGAAACAATGATAGCAAGATCTAAAATTGAGCATCTGAGTCACAATGATTAGCCTAAGTACCTTATAGAGTACATGAAAATATGTATGGGAAAATCATATAAAATTAAAGCATGGTATGAATTACATCAATGTCAATGATGCATCAGAGAGAGTGGCCATGAAGATAAGAATATACACTGAGCAATGCAAGTCTAATACATTCGATCTGCAATCTTCAAGAATTAAAATCTATTAGCATACACATAGATCAAAATTAATAAAAGAAAATTAAAAGTGCATCTATTATTCATCTATTAAGAATATATTTATATAAAAATCATAATTCCTTGACCCTTCCATATTATGCCTGCACACAATGACAATATCAAGCATTTCAAACCACTGAATTAGAAGAGATGCATTAATTGATATATCTTGCAAAGAGCTTATGGTATCCCCAATATATTTATATTAGTTGACACTTGCATGGGTATCAAAAAAATTTGGCTCACTCTAGCTATGAACATCACTTCTACACGGGTCAGTCTCTTTAGAAGAATTTGGTTGTTGACTTGGATCTAACTTATTTAATGTAGAGAAACCGTGCACACCTTTTTTAGAAAAATATATATAACATATGATTTCTTAAATATTCATTTGAATTGGCATTCTAGTATAAATTTCTTTGTATGCCTTGCAGTTCCTTGTCAATTTTTTTCAATTGTTCATTAGACACTTTTATTGAAATGTCATTCTCATCATGATAAGCATGAGGGGAATGATTTTTAGGTATGCTAGGCAAGATGTGTTTGACACAAGGAAGATGGTTCTCCTATATTCTTGGTGGGAATAAGTTAACATACAATTGAGGTTCAACACTATTACAAGTTAGAGCATAAGAAGTTGCGAGTTGGTAACTCTTCATGTGGGAATCTTAGATTTAGAATAGTGAGTTATGAAACTCATAAATAAGTAAAAGTTCTAACAACACATAATCATTCCTAGGAAACATGAAAGGAAAAATATTAAAGACAAGAATAAGGAATTTGGTTCATGCTTTCAATGTCTTTATAGATTTTATTGCAAATGTAAATGATAATAATGCAATTAATTAACCACTTATTTAAATAATATGAAATGATAATGATGATGCAATAAATTAACCAATTGATTATATCATGTGATATGACAATGCTATGCTTGACTAATTACATAATTAAGTAATACAAGATAACAATATTGTGATTAATGAGTGAATGCAAACACATAAGAAAAAAAAATTAGAATTCAATGCCTCTAATCTAAAAGTTTCATGAACATTAAAG
The DNA here is from genome assembly GCA_018584345.1 of Thuja plicata. Lineage (NCBI taxonomy): Eukaryota > Viridiplantae > Streptophyta > Pinopsida > Cupressales > Cupressaceae > Thuja > Thuja plicata. Next base: position 2,425,218 of record MU227137.1, read on the forward strand.
TTAGTAATAACTGAGAGGGGGGGGGCTCAAAAATTAATCCTTAAATCAACCCTTCAAACTTAGTAATACAAATTTATATGTCTAGATATCTTTAGTCCTGTAAGATGAATGCCTTCAAATACTTAAATCAAATTACTACTTGTTGGAATGCTTTGTAAAACCTTCTACTGTAAGTTTATCGATAAGCAGTCTTTCTATTTACCAAAATACAGTAAATAACTAGTGTATACCGATCAATCTAGAATTACTTATGTGAAATGCAAAATAGTAAAGTAATGACTCATAGACACATGACACATGGATTTTTAACGTGGAAACCCTATTAAGGGAAAAACCACTAGGACCGATAACCCAAATTTTCACTCTTCTGAAGTGAGCTCGATGAAGAGCCAACCCTGTTAAAGGTTACAAACACGCTGTTAGGTGTGACCTTGTTAGAGGATTTAAATAAATAGTTTGTCACTTAGTATCTGGCATGTAATGCTACCATCCTTAATCAAACACTCTCTTGGCCTATCAATAGGTATCGGGAATATCCAATGCTACTTTGTATGATCAAACTTTTTGATACTCCTTGGGATGTATCTCAATTAGAAAAGACTTTTAAGACCTACTCAGTTAAGAGACTTGATGCTTTAGTGGTTAAAATGAAATAGTAAATTGATCTGTTCATATATACAACTTGAATTGCATATTTTTAGATCTATTGTAAGTGCATTACCTTTCTGATCAATGTCATCATTTCAATAACTTTGCTCCACACTGTTTTTCTCTATGATGCTATGTTACTGTTCATCGGTTTCTACAGAATTTAGCTATTTCCTTAGCTTGATTGATCAGGTCTTAATGAAGACTTTCTTCTCCTTTAGAACCTCTTCAACATCTTTTCTCTTGTCACTCCCCTAATTATTATTGAATTAGATTGTCTCTTATATAGACATGATTTCACCATTTCTTGGCTTTCTTGATCTTGGCGTGATCCATAATTCTCGCCAATTAGATTTAAAGCAAAACTCCTATTTTATCTCGTAGAGATCTTCTTTCCAACTGGATAAAATAGCTTTAAATCATTGACTTATCTCTATCTTTATCTTTTTGATTAAAACAATGATAACAACTAGTTAAGTCTATATATAGCTCTTGGCATCTAAGCATTTTTTTGTTTCTTAACTCTTTGTTCTGTCGGTCAATACTTCAGTTAGTCGTCAGTGAAAAATGACTGTTTCATCGGTGAGACTTCACTTATATTCAGGATCTCCATCCATTAGGAAAAAATATATTTTTCTCGTCGGGCAACACATTAATTTTGTCCGTCAGGTTACACTATATTTTGCTCATCGAGCAACACTGTAACTTTGCTTGTCGGGCAACACTGTAACTTTTCTCATCGGTAATGCTATGCATTTTCTTGTCAGGTAACACTGTGACTTGTTGGAAAGTAATTAATTTTGTGTAAATGTGATTTAATTTTTGGTTGTCATTTATGGAAACACATTTGGGTTTCAGATGGATTCCAGTAAAGATGAGTTTTGATGATTTAGAAATTGACTAAGTATAGAAGCACTGGTACAGAAGTGTTTTGGATGTCAAAGATCAAGATCGATGATTTAAGGAAAGTGAGCTTAGAGGAAGATATTATGGGGTATGTATGACCTCCACCTAAGATCTATTTGGTTTTGGTTGATTCTACGGTGAGTTAGAAAGAATTGAAGACATACATACTGCAACAAAAAAATGAAACATAGAATTTTGACAATAGCAAAGATTGAGGGAGTATGGATTGGACTCCAGACAATCAAAGTTGTATTTTGGTTGTTGATAACCTCCACATTGACTATGAAAGAGTGCCAAATATGTATTTGATATTTACTATATTAAATATATTTTGTATTGATGATGTGGAAGCTGGAGTCTTGTTGCTGCTATAGAACCAGCTTGGCTCTGTTCTGAGATCTTTCTCCTAGATCTCTTAGGTTGTTCACAACCCTAAAATGAGGTAAGTCACTCTCAAATTTACCTCCTCTTCAAGACTCAGTCCCCTATTGAAATTATTTTCACCTTCTTCTTGCTGAACCTACCCAAATAGATTCATTCTACTCACTTAGTCAATATTTTTTGAACATTGCTTTCATTCTCTTCCCTAGCCAGACTATTACCAAGCTCACCTAGGGTAAGATCTCTAGACTCTTTGTTTTTTCTTCTCCTACATAAAACAAAAAGGAAAATATGTACAAGGGATCCTCTCGAGTTCCATTCCAACACATGATTCTCACCATGGATTCAGGAATCTCGAGGGTCCATTACTGTTTACAACCCAGAACGGGTGAAGAACTAATAACTTGCAAAATAGAAAATAAATTAACTAATATACTTGCATGCAAAAGGAACCACAAAGAAACTTGATATCCACTAAACACACAGTCTGCAACTTCTCATTACTAGAAACAAAACAAAACAGTACAATAATCTACAAATATTTAACTTTCTTGTAGCTTCTTCTCTTCTTTTATCTCTACTCTCTAGATCTCTAAAATGAAGGATTGGGATGTTATTAATAACCATCCTCTCATTGGAAACAACCCTAACTACCAACATATTTGCAAGAATCTCTTCATGAACCATTACAACTAACCATACTGTCCATAAAAGACAAGATCCTCTTTTCACAGGCTGTTACGACTGACTTTGCCAAGTAATAGTAACGTAAACCCAGCTCTAGGGTTGGCCGAGTTGCTAGGCACCAGTGTTGGCCGAGCTACTAGGCACCAATATTGTCTAAGCTGATAGGCACCAATGTTGGCCGAGCTACTAGGCACTAGTGTTGGCCGAGCTGCTAGGCACCAGTGTTAGCCGAGCTACTAGGGACCAGTGTTGGCCAAGCTGGAGTGTTGCTAAGTAGCTTATCCAAAGTTCCTGATGCCTTAGTTGGATTTCCAGAGGCTTACAACTACCTCACACACAAAAAAAAAGAAACCAACTAAGAAACCTATCTAGACATGGATTGATCTAGTCATATCCATCTTAGGGAAAATAAAATGACCTTCTAAGGTCCACACAAACTCTCCTGACTTGGCTAGAGTCAGTACATGCCAGAAATAAAGAGATAGGGTTTTTGAGTTAGGTGTGCTCCTGCACCATACTCCCCCAGACAAAAGAAAGGTTAACCCATCCTTGGATTAAGCATGTTTAAATAAATTCCCAACCTCTTGAAGTCTATTTCTTTGATCCAAGTAGCATCAACATCTTCTTTGCCATGTCATTTGACAAGGTGCTCCTTATAGTCTTTGTTCCTAGTCTTCTTGTAGACCCTCAAGTCTAGTATCTTTTCAACTGTCATAGATGGAGTAGGGGTTAATTTTAGATCTTTTACCTCTTGTATTACCTCTTGAAGGATCTGATCAGCATCTTGAATTGGTCCTTTGTATGCTATCAAATCTGCAATGTTGAAAACCGGTGACAGTCCAATGTCTTCAGGAAGCTCCACCTTGTATGCATTGTTTCTATACTTTGCAAGTATCTTACATGGACCTAGCCTCTTCATCTGTATCTTGTGAAGAACACCTTTTTGTAGCCTATGTTTATTCAAGTGTACCATAACAAAGTCTCTAATCTGAAACTAAACATCCCTCTTTGATGCATCCACCTTTTGCTTTACCTTTTAACATTTTCAATCAAGTTCTTTCTCACACTTTCATGGAATTATTTCATTGAATGAGAAAATTACTCATCATATCCACTACCATGCATTCCTTCCTTCAATTCTCTAAGTTCAAAAATCCCTCTTGGGTGAAAGTCATAAATAATTTCAAAAGGCCTCTTACCAGTTGATCTGTTCACTGTATCATTGTATGCATATTCAACTTGTCCAATGAGGTGGTCCCATGCTTGACCATACTCCTTTGTGAGGCATCTCATAAACTTACCAAGAATTCTATTGACCACCTCTGTTTGGCCATCTGTCTGTGGATGATAGGCAGATCCAAAAGACAAGTTAGTCCCCAGCTTTTGCCATAAGGTCTTCCAAAAATGGCTCTTGAATTTGGTGTCCCTGTCTGAAAAAATACTAAGTGGGAGTCCATGGATCCTCACCACTCCACTAAATTTTTTTTTTCAATGTTACAAGCATCATGAATGGTCTTACAAGGTATGAAATGCGCCACCTTGCTAAATTTGTCCACAACAACAAAAATACTATCATATCCCTACCTTTTCTTGGAAAACCAACTACAAAATCCATGCTTATGCATTCCCATGGCCTAGTTGGGATTTGAAGTGGCTGATAAAGACCTACATTGGAAGATGTGCCCTTTGCTTTTTGACACACTACACAACTCTCAACATACTTTTTAACATCTCTATTCATTCTAGGCCAAAAATAGAACCTAGTGACTAACTCTTGAGTCTTATTGACTCCAAAATGACCACTAAGTGCTCCATTATGTTTTTCTTGAATCAAATTCTCTCTCATAGATCCCTTAGGAACACAAAGTTTACCTCCTTTAAACAATAAATAATTTTGTAAGGTATATTCATAAAACTCACCGTGAAAGTTGTTTTTAGACTCCTTGCATACCTTGCAGATTTGGTCAAAATCTTCATCTTCAGCATATAGGTCTTTGAAGCTATCAATACCTATGCTTTGTAGCTAAAATTCTTGGACTGTGAGAAGCCTTCTGCTCAATGCATCAGCAACCTTTTCTTATGTACTCCCTTTTTATTCTTGATATTGAAAGTGTAGGCTTATAGATACTCCACCCACTTCATGTGTTTGCTGCTAAGTTTTTCTTGAGAGTTAAGGAAGATGAGAGCTTGGTTATCAGTATATACTATGAAATCCTTTGGCAGCAAGTAGTGCCTCCACTTCCTGAGTGCTTGGACTAGAGCATACAACTCTAAGTCATAAGAAGAGTACTTCTTCTTTGCATCATTTAGCTTCTCACTATGGAAAGCTATTGGTCTTCCTTCTTGGCTTATGACATCCCCAATGGCCACATTACTTGCATCACATTCTACTATAAAAATCTTATCAAAGCTTGGAAGAACTAGAGTAGGAAACTCTGCTATCTTTTCCTTGAGTGTTTCAAACCCTTTTTTAGCTTGTGGTGTCCATTGAAACTTTGTCTTCATTCCACCTCTAATGGTTTCTAACATAGGTGCACATATCCCACTGAAATGTCTAATGAAATTTCTATAATACTGAGCTAAACCATGGAAAATTCTCACCTTAGTTGTAGTCTTGGGAGTAGGCCAACTTAGAATGGCATCCACCTTTTCTTGGTCCATTTTGAGGTTAACCTATGACAAACCAAAATTGAGATATACAAGCTCTTGCTTCATGAAGTCACACTTCTCCAAATTGATCATTAGCTTCTCTTCATGCAATTTCTTGAAAACAATTTTCAAATGCCTAATATGCTCCTCAGTTTTACTGAAAACTAAAATATCATCTAAGTAGACAACAACAAACTTACCAATGCATTCTACCAATACCTCATTCATAAGCCTCATAAAATTTTAGGGAGCATTAGACAAACCAAATGGCATTACAAGCCATTCAAACAAACCTTCTATAGTTTTGAAGGCTGTCTTCCATTCATCTCCTTCATTTATCTTGATTTGGTGGTAGCCACTCTTAAGATAAATCTTGCTGAAGTACTTTGCTTCCCCTAAAAAATCTATTAGGTCTTCAATTCTAGGTATTGGGAACCTATATGTAATGGTGATTCTATTAATGACTCTAGAATTAGTACAAAGTCTCCAAGATCCTCCTTTCTTAGGTGCTAAAATAGTAGGGACTACACATGGGCTTATGCTCTTTCTAATTAGGCCTTGGTCTAATAACTCTCTGATTTTCTTGGATATCTCCTCATTTTGCTAAGGGGTCATCTCATAGGAAGCTTTGTTGGGTAAGGTAGCTCCTGGAATGAAGTCAATCTTCTGGCTAAAAAGTCTCTTAGGAGGTAGGGGAGTGGGCTGGCCATCATTCACAATCTCTCTATACTCTTCAAGAATTTCTTTTACCTCATTTCGTATCTCTGATTTCTTGACAACAACTTCATCTTTTGGCTTCAATACTAAAGAAAATCCAACTCCTTCTCCTTCTCCTAGAGTCTTCAATAACTCCTTATCACCAACCATGAGCACACTTGGACTTGATGTATTCATCTCTCCTTCTTCTACCAGGGACTAAATTTTGAAAGTCATCCCATATTTCTTGAATGAGTATGCATTCTTGGTTCCATCATGCATGGCTTGCCTATCAAATTTCCATGGCCTCCCAAGTAGAAGGTGGCATTCATCCATGGGAAGAATGTCACATAGAACTCTATCTTTATACTTGCCAATGGTGAATTCTACCCATGCTTGTTCTCCTACAAACACATGCTATCCTTTGTTGAGCCATGCAACCTTATATGGGTTGTCATGTGGAATCCTTTTCAAATTTAACTTGGTGGTTGCCTCTTCACTAATAATATTTAGTTGAGCCTGAATCAATAATGACTCTACACACTTTCCCCATGATCTTGCACTTCACTGTAAAGAGTGCTCTCCTTTGGCTTTGTTCTTCTTTTCTTGGCTCTCTGATTAAGGTCTTCTTTATCATGAGGTTCTCAGCTTCTTCTAATTCTAATGGTACCTTATATGGCTTGCTACTGCAACTTGATTCTTCTTGGACATATTTAATTCTCTTTCCACCTCCTTGAGAAGTAGAACCTTTTTTAGGACACCGATATGTAGGATGTCCAAATTGCTGATAGTTGTAACACTTCATTGAAGAGAAGTAAGATCCTATTCCTTGGTTATTAGTTCTTCCTCTTGAACTACTATTTGAACCTCTTCCATGGTTATAACCACCTCTTGTGTTATTGAATTCTCCTTGATTCTCAGTGAGCTTAGATTCACTCTGATTTCTTCCTCCATATCATCCTCTATGACCTCTACTGTCTCTTCCTCTTCCTCTACTATTTGAATCTTGCTTCTTGAATTTTTCCTGCACCTTGAGGGCTAGCTGGTAACATTGGTGTACAGTCTTAGGGTTTAAGAGACTAATTTCCTATTGGATACTCCACTTGAGACCATTTAGGTACCTAGCCACTTTCAATCTTTCTTCTTCCATCACATGTGACCTTAAGCATAGCTTGTGAAACTCTTCTGTGTAGGAACTGACTTCTAAATCTTTTGTCTCAGATTCTATCTCTTTTTGTGTGACTACACTTGATAATCATTAGGAAGGTAAGTTTCCTTCATCTTGGCCACCATACCTTTCCTACTGGTTATGGGGTTCTTTCCTTCTTTAGTTCTCTCATCTTGGACAAACTTCCACCAAGTGAGAGTAGTTCCTCTCAACCTTGTTTTCAATATTCTTACTTTCTGAGCTTTGGTCACATTATCATAGTCAAAGTGATTTTCAAGACCTTCTATCCATTCCATGATTAACTCTGGTTCCATCTTGCCACTAAATAGAGGCATCCCTTCTAAGGAATTACCACTCATTACTTTCAATGATTTCAAGAATGGCTCTTCTTGAAGCATAGGGTCTGGCTCTGGTATAATGTCTTCCTCGGCCACTGCTTTACCCTTTCCATCAGCTTCTCTCATCTGTTCACTGACTGCTGCAGTCCTAAGCTGCACTTCTTCCAACTTAGTCATGATTTTGGCTAACTATTCCTTCAGGAGTCTATTCTCCTCTCTTTTCTCTTTCGTGTATTTTGCGAGTTTCATGTTGGTCACCATCTTGGATGATTTGATAGACATTCCTAAAGATAACATCCAAACAACACATGCCCAAATCTTTTAGGGCTCTGATACCAATCATATGTGGAAGCTGGAGTCTTGTTGCTGCTATAGAACCAACTTGGCTCTGTTCTGAGATCTTTCTCCTAGATCTATTAGGGTAGTCACAACCCTAAACTGAGGTAAGTCACCTTCTTCTTGTTGAATCGACACAAATATATTCATTCTACACACTTATTCAATGTTTTCTGAACATTTCTTTCATTCTCTTCCCTAGCCAGACTATTACCAAGCTCGCCTAGGGTAAGATCTCCAGACTCTTTGCTATTTCTTCTCCTACAGAAAACAAAAAGGAAACTATGTACAAGGGCTCCTCTTGAGTTCCATTCCAACACATGATTCTCACCATGGATTCATGAATCTTGAGGGGCAATTACTATTTACAACCTAGAACGGGTAAAGAACTAATAACTTGCAAAATAGAAAACAAAGCAACTAATCTACTTGCATGCAAAAGGAACCACAAAGAAACTTGATATCCACTAAACACACAGTCTACAACTTCTCATTATTGGAAACAAAACAAAACAATACAATAATCTTCAAATCTCTAACTTTCCTGTAGCTTCTCCTCTTCTTTTATCTCTGCTCTCTAGATCTCTAAAATGAAGGCTTGGGATGTTATTAATAACCATCCTCTCATTAGAAACAACCCTAACTACCCACATATTCACAAGCATCTCTTCAGGAACTGTTACAACTGACCATACTATCCATAAAAGACAAGATTCACTTTTCACGGGCCATTACGACTGACTTTGCTGAGCAACAGTAACGTAAACCCAACTCTAGGGTTGGCCGAGCTACTAGGAACTAGTGTTGGCCGAGCTACTAGGCACCAACGTTGGCCGAGTTGCAGTGTTTTTAAGTAGCTTATCCAAAGTTCCTGATGCCTTGGTTGGATTTCCAGAGGCTTACAACTACCTCACACACACAACAAAAGAAACCAACTAAGCAACCTATCTAGACATGGATTGATCTAGTCATATTCATCTTAGGGAAAAACAAATGACCTTCTAAGGTCCACAGAAACTCTCATGACTTGGATAGAGTCAGTACATGCCATAAATAAAGAGCTAGGGTTTTTGAGTTAGGTGTGCTCCTACACTAATTGAAGGCCGAATTAGTAATATTTGTAATATTCATATTGAGAGATGACTTTGTAACGTTGTGAGATATATATGTAAGATCTTTTTGTTAAAGGTAAGAGGAAGATACAAAGTAATGTGTGTAAGTGGGTAGTGGATAGCTGGATAAGTTGTTGAGCGAATAACAAAGTAGAGAATGACAGAGATCATTGAAGAACATTAAAGGAACTATCTAAGCACCAGTGTTGCTTGTTTTTGTTCATGATTGAGAACAATTTGTAACCTAAATTATATTGTAAGATATGTAAGCTTAGTTGGACCCTAACAGGGTGTTGTGAATGTTTAACATGGTTGTAATTCCTTTAACAAGGAAATGTGCTATGTAATATTCAGCTCCTAACAGGGCTAGGTCTCCTTACATGGACCTTATACTTTAGTACATGATTGTGAGTACCATCCCCACTGGGGTTTTCCCTTGGTGATGGTCTCCTCAAAAAAAAATATGGTGTTATGAGTACTGTGTCATTTTCTTATGTTCTTTTCTTTACTGCAAGTTTATGGTTAATATTTAAATGGTTGAAGAATTTAATTAAGTGCTATAATACTATTCACCCCCCCTCTCAGTATTATCCAATCCTAAAAATTGGTATCAGATCTTTTGGCCCTTGGAGAGAAAGTCTAATAGCTTGAGGGAGATCAAAATGGATTTGGATAGTTTGCAAGAAAAATTTGATGCTGCACTTGAAGACCTTGATAAAGAAAAAGAAGAGAATGGAGAGTTGAGATTCAACATGCGAAGAGCTGAGAAATTCATAATGAAACTCAAAGATCAACTTGATCTTTCTAGAAATCAAAGAAAAGATTTTATGGTTCAGATAAAAGAGGATTTAGATGAAGATAGTTCAGATAAGGTGAAGCAACTAAAAGAAGAAAATGAAACTTTGAAACTTGAAAATGAGACTATGGCTAAAGAAATACAGGAACAAAAGGATGCTAAGAAGAAAGTTGAATAAGATTTAAATAGTGCATTAGATCAAATGAAGAATGAGGCTGAAAACTACACGAAAAAATATCTAGAACTCAAAAAATACAATCAGATTATAAAAGGTGAACTTGTTGAAGAAAAGAAACACATTGAGAAATTTTACACCAAAAGTGATTTGATTGATGAATAGAGAGACAAATAGAAACCTAAAGGTGATATGACTGTTATTGGCTTCAATGAAGCTGAATGTTCAAAGAATCAGGAAGAGAAATCAAATGAGAAGATTGATGCTGAGAACCTTCTATTGAAGAGCCTAAAGAGCATATCAGACCCTTTAGAGGAAGATTCTTTGGCTGCAATAGATTTGGACACATGGAGAGAGACTGCAGAGGTAATGCCCCTTTTAGAATTTTTTTGGTTATTATTTCAACTGTAATGGATATGGGCACAAAAAATTAGAATGTAGAAAACCTAATCAATCATAATATAGACAAAACAATGGAAGAGAACCTACAGTGAAACCTACATGTTACAAAAGCCATAACATTGGACACATTGCAAAGTACTATAAGCTGCATGTTAATCGAGAAAGAAGACCTCCTATATGTTACAAATACAATAATCCAGGACATATAGCAAAGTTTTACAGGTATAATGGGCCAGACAACAAAAGAGTACCACCTCCTATGAACTCACAGAAGAATGGAGATGATATTAGTAAGAGTGTTGCAGATTTGAAGAGTAATTTTGAAAGTTGTTTTAAGAAGGCATAAGATAGCAACAGTGGTAAAATATGGAAGATCAAAGAAACAAGTGAGAGATTAGTTCAGGGAGAGTCAATAGAGGCTACTGGATCTTTTCCTGATGGTAGTAAGACATAATCAACCTAATTAGCCAATCATGGCCTTAGGGGGAGCATTAGATACAAACATCAGAATATATCCTGCCCTAAAATTTGTGGATTGAAATTGTGCAAGCTTGGGTATAAGTTTGGCTGACATCATGAAGTATACATCTAAGAGTGGAACATCAACCAACACATATATTTTGTTCACGAGATCTAACAGCCGTCTGGACAGTTTTAAGTGAAAGTGAAATTCATGACTTAAACTTGTATAAAGTACCATTTGATGACCTATCTCTTTACCATTTGACCAAGAGTGAGCTAAGGAGATCAAAGAGTAGAGAAGTTCAGATTATTCTACATTGGCCGTGCATGATCGATTGAAGGATAAACTTAGAATTCAATGGAAGAAAGGAATTTACATCATCTAGGCATGGATGCACCTATTATTTTCTAGGTTACAAATCAACCTAGGTATAAGTTTAAGAAACATCCATTTAACTCATGTGAAGAGGATCCAGAGGGAGCATTTTCCCAAACCCCATATGGCATGTTGTATGTAGAAGATATTAGGGATTACATACAATGAAAATATGATATACTGGGAATTGATGATATATCAACTAAGATGGAGTACATGATTGATAATGGAGTCATGAGAGAAGAATACAAACATATTAATCAACTGAGCATAATGAAAATTTTGGATTTATGCAAATTCGATGAAGATGAATGGTTCAAAATACTGTTAAGTAGGGTTCATGATCAATTTATCTAGATTGGTGATCAACCTGTGAAGATTTGTAGTGATGTAATCCGTGAAATCACTGGATTGGAAAACACCAGAGTCATCCCTATTGCGGAGAAACATGTGAAGAAACAAGTTGAGACCCTAACTCATTCCAAATGGGATAGACGGGAATGAGAGTAAATGACATCTTCCAGTAAGATGTAAGATTGATTATGATGATACTTGGGTACAAGTTCTACTACAGTAGCATACCTAACTCAGTATCTGCTAGGGTAATCATGATGGCATGGAGAATGGTGAAGGAGAATATACAGTATAATCTATGTGAAGTTCTGGCGCAACAATTCCTTGAGAATGTGAAGTTAGTGAAGAAGGGAAGATAAAAAAATTTCAAATTTGGTTTATTGCTAATGCATATGTTCATTCATATTGAGAACAAATTTCCTGGCTTACATCTTAGTGGTTGAAAATCTGGAGTACCTACTAGCATATTGATTTCACAGAGCTACAAAAGATAGAATGCTACTTGAGTTGATGGTGAACTATTTGGTATTATCAAGATACTACAGAGACAAATGAAAACAAGATATAGGATACATGAAGATATTGTTGAGAAATACAAAGATACAATCTATTTCATGGTTGAGACTGATTGTGTGTGCTTTGAAGCAGTCATTTCCAAGAAGAAATGGTGTTATCCCATGGGTTATGAAGTAAGTTTTGAGGTACTTTCTATGAAAGTAGAACATGTCCTTGCATAAAAAATTGACACAATAGAGGAAAGATGGGGAACTTATGAGGAAAATTCAGCAAAGGTGAGAGAAGAACATACTAGAGGTCTGAGGAAGATAAATATTGAGAAACTTGTACATGATTGCAGAGTAAAAATTGAATTGACAGAAGAAGAACTAAAAGAAGTAAAGAAGAAGATGATAGAAAAATCACTTGGACCAGCAAGTGGATGTACTATGACCCCTCTCACTCCTGAGGTAATTATGGTAGACAGTCCACCTCCTCCTCAACAGAAAAAAGCACAAGCTAAAAATATCACTCCTAGAGTTACAAGATCAAGAATGCATACATCACCTAAAGAGCAGAGCATAATAGGAGAAGAGAAGAAAGAAGAAAAAGACATTTAGAAACCTGACCTAAAGATGCTAGAGAAGAGAGCATTAGAACAAGGCAAATTGGTCACAATTGATAAATACTATAACATGTATGAAGAAGCAGACAAACTTAAGATTGAGGACATTGTGATAGAACACTTACTTTCAAGAAGACACTATTAGAAATTGAAGGAAGCATACCTGTAGAACTATATGGGAGATTGGAGATAAGAAATCATGTTGCAAAAATTGAAGATGATACTATCAGAAACTAATAAATTGATAACATGCTGCCTGTGATATCAGTACAAGAAAATGATAGAATATACAAGGAACTAAAACCTCTATTAAGGACCAAGGTGAGATTATTGAAAATCATGGCGATGAAGTATGATGAAATCATTGAGGAAAATCAGAAGGCACTAGAGAAGATACTGATGAGTACTACTTCTAACAAGCCATCACCTCCTAAGACCTCTTTGCCCACACAATTTGGAATGGGTGAAAGATCAAAAGAAACAAAGACATCTACTGAGAAGAGAGAACTAGATCCACCACTAGATTTCTATGTTTCTGGTGTAGCAGTAACTCTTGACACCTCCCAAGATGAAAAGGACCCTTTTTCAGGGAATATGAGGCTAAACACGAAGAAGGAAGAGGATCAAAAGAAGAAAGAAGATTAGAAGGAAGAAGAAAAGAAGACATATCAGAAAGAGGATGAAAAGAAAGATGTATACACATCATCCATTTCATTGTTGGAAAGCAGTGATGTAAATGTTGACAGCATGGATGAAGTTGAATTAGTAAAATTGACATTTACTGCATTGAAAAAATCAAAGGAAAGATCAGAACAAAAAGGAGACAAGAAGGAAAAGGTAATCACAAGAGCAATTGATACTATAAAAAAATTTCTTCCTATACCCATTGTTTTCTAGTACAAAGATGACATTGAAAATATGAGAATTACACTTGATGAATTTGATGGGCACTATGAGAACTTATTGAAGATAACAGAGGAGAAGGCAGAGAAGACATACTTAGAGAAGAAGCTAATAGCAGTTTGAAAATCTATCACATGGGACTTAGGCATCATGAAAACTTTCTTGACAAATGCAAGAAGCTGCATTGGATATGGGAGAAAATTGTTTAGCTATTGCATAAATCCAATAAGGCATATTCAGAATGTAGAAGACATTATGGCCAAAGAGAGGGAAACTCTAAAAAGTATGATGGATGGTTGTGAAACATCTTCACAATCCACAATAGAGTTAGACAAACAAGTCACAAGGATTTTAGCTAAACTCAGTGTATTAGATAATGAGAAAGGGAGAGTATTGACAAGATTCAATTTGCTGAAGAGTTTTATCACTCCTAAGTTATCAATACTTGAAGTTCATCCCTCAAACTTGGAGAAAATGATAGATTCATTGGATAAATCTATGCACAAAGACTTGAAAGAAGATGAGACCACATCATTTGAAATGAATGGCTTAATTCACATTAGCCAAATTTTGTTGAAAACATGGACTGCAGAAGTGAAGATCTTGGAAGGTTCCTTTCAAGATATTCTGAAACTGGTGAGAAAGAACTAAAACCTATTGTTGTATATGCACCTTTGCCATTTTTTTCAAAGGGGGAGAATAGAAGAAAAAAAATATAGATGTAGATATAATATAAAAAAAAATAAAAGAGAAAAGAAAAAGAAAGGAAGATTATAGAGGAGACAGATTTGTTGGAACACTTTTCATTTTTTTGTTAAGTGTTGCCATCAATGCCAAAGGGAGAGATTGTTGGAAAGTAATAAATTTTGTGTAAATGTGATTTAATTTTTGGTTGTAATTTATGGAAACACACCTAGGTTTTAGATTGATTCCAGTAAAGATGAGTTTTGATGATTCAAAAATTGACTAAGTATAGAAGCAGAGGTACACAAGTATTTTGGATGTCAAAGATTGAGATTGCTGATTTAGGGAAAGAGAGCTTAGAGGAAGACATTATGGGGTATGTATGACCTCTAGCTAAGATTGATTTGGTTTTGGTTGAGTCTACGATGAGTTATAAATAATTAAAGACAAACAAACTACAACAGAACAACAAAACAAAGCAATTTGACAGTAGCAAATATTGAAAGAGTATGGCTTGGATTCCAGACAATCAAAGTTTTATTTTGGTTGTTGATAACCTCCACATTGACTATGAAAGAGTGTCAAATATGCATTTGATATTTACTATATTAAATATATTTTGTATTGAAGGCCGACTTAGTAATATTTGTAATATTCATATTGAGAGCTGACTTTGTAAAGTTGTGAGATATATATGTAATATCTTTTTGTTAAAGATAAGAGGAAGATGAGAAGTAATGTGTGTAAGTGGTTAGTGGATAGTTGGATAAGGTGTTGAGCGAATAGCAGAGCAGATAATGACAAAGATCATTGAAGAAAATTAAAGGAACTATCTAAGCACTAGTGTTGCTTGTTTTTGTTCATGACTGAGAACACTTTGTAACATGAATTATATTGTAAGAGATGTAAGCTCAGTTGGACCCTAACAGGGTGTTGTGAGCCTTTAACAGGGTTGTAATTCCTTTAACAAGGAAATGTGCTATGTAATATTCAGCTCCTAATAGGGCTAGGTCTCCTTACAAGGAAATTATACTTTAGTACATGCTTGTGGGTACCATCCCCACCAGGGTTTTACCTTGGCCAGGGTTTCCTCAAAAACAATATATGGTGTTATGAGTACTGTGTCATTTTTTTATGTTCTTTTCTTTATTGTAAGTTTATGGTTAATATTTAAATGGTTGAAGAATTTAATTAAGTGATATAATACTGATTCACCCCACTCTCCGTATTATCTAATCCTAACATGAATTTTCTCTCTTACTCTGTCTGTCAGTGTGCACTTCATCGGTGTATATAGTCACTTTGTGAATACTTGACTTATATGCATTACTGATAGCATAGCCTTTGATTCATTGGTTCTTTTAAGTCTTTAGCAGTATGTCCATGACCATACAAATTATATCAAGTTGACATCAATGAAAATACAATAAATTAGCTAATTTAATGTCTTGCATTAACTTTCTATGTCTTGGTGATCATCAACTTAACATCTTCAAATATTTAATCAGATATAGTTCATCAATCTCTCCCTTTGGCATTGATGGAAACACACTACATTATCACACTATATTATCACACTATATTATCACTAATACAATATAAAATATAATAATTGTAGTTCATCAAACTACCAATTTTATGTACTATAACCGATACAAATATCTGGTCCTCGGTAGGATCTTATAGATCAGATTTGATTCTTATAGCTCTCTGTCTATATTTAATCCCTTCACTGGATAGATGTAGATATTTTCTTCCTTTGATGTGACGTGTTCTTTTTCTGTGTCAAACTCTCTCCCTTTACTGTTCTCTTTTCTTTTGATGTCCCTTGTTAGCAATTCTTTGTAGCAATCTCTCCCTTTGTATGTACTCTCCCTCTTCATAATCTCTCCCTTTGGTTAATGTGATGGATATAATCTCTCATTTATGTGATAATGGATATAATATCTCCCTTTGAAAAAAATGCCAAAGAAACATTTGACAGTAATCCCAAACAATCCTTTCTATCCATAATATACCCCTTGAATTTCCCAATCCATCAACAATATAACAACTCTGGTGCTCAGTGTAGATAAATACCTTGCTGTGTATAGATGTATCTTTGAAGTCCATCTCTTTGCTTGCATCAACATGAATTCTATTCTGATAATATGTTGGTTGATGCAACTTTCTAGTCATTTTAGTGACCAGTATACAAGGGTCTGACCCCATGTCTTTTTCTCAAGTACTCAAATGTATCCTTGGGCAATCACTTAGTGAAGATATCAGCTAATTGTTCCTTTGATTGTACATACTCAAGTATCACCTCTTTTGCTTGAACTTGTTCTCTCAAGTAATGATACTTGATTGAAATATGCTTTGTTTTAGCATGCATGACTGGATTCTTGGAAATGTTAATTGCACTGGTATTGTCACAATAGATAATTACTGGTTCAAGAATTTTCATATGCATACCTTCCAGTAACTATTTGATCCATGCAATATTTGAGTAGTTTGAAGAAACAACAACATACTCTACTTCTGTAGTAGACTGAGAGATGCATCTTTTTTTCTTGCTAATCCATCTGACAAGTGTGTCACCCATAAAGAATGCTCCTCCAGTTGTGCTCTTTCGCTCATCAATGTTTCCAGCCCAATCAATGTTGGTAAAGACCTTAAGTTCAAATTTTCCTTCTCTTATATACCATAAGCCATAGTCCTCATTATTCTTCAAATATCTTAGGATTATTTTCATAACAGTAATATGTGATTCTCTAGGATTAGCATAAAATCTTGGAACTATACCTACTACATGTGCAATATCTAGTCTAGTATGTACAACATACATGCGTTTTCCTATCATTGATCTGTACAAAGTTTGATTTACCTCAGGTGACTTGTCCTCCTTTGTTAGTTTACATCCAATTTCCATCGGTGTTCCAACTATCTTGGAATCTTCCATTTGGAATATTTTCAACACTTCCTTTATGTATTTGGATTGTGTAATGACAATGCCTTCATTTTGTTGCATGATCTGTAAACATAAAAGAACTTGATTTCTCCAAACATAGACATCTCAAATTCTTTGCTCATTTCATTTGCAAATGTATTTCATATCATATCATTTCCTCCAAATATGATGTCATCAACAGATATCTTGGCAATCAAAATGTTAGCATCAATATCTTCCTTCAAATAAAGATTACTATTTTCACTAGTTCTTACAAATCCAATACTAATGAGATATGAATGAACTCTTTCATACCATGCTCTCGGTGCTTTTTTCAATCCATACAAGGCTTTGTGTAGCCTACATACCATGTTTCTCTTGTCTGGATCAACAAACCCCTCTGGTTGCTCAATGTATACCTCTTCCTCAAGTATTCCATTTAGGAATGCAGACTTGACATCCATCTAGTATACCTTGAATACTTTAAATGCAACATAAGAAAGTAATATTATCACTCCTTCTAGCCTAGAAATGGGTGCAAAGGTTTCTCCATAATCAATTCCTTCTTCTTGTGCATACCCCTTGCATACTAGTATTGCTTTGTTTCTGGTGAATTCTCCATTCTAATTTAGCTTATTTCTGAATATCCATTTGGTACCAATGACATTCTTGTCATATGGTCTTGGTACAAGCGTCCATGTCTTGTTTTTCTCAATTTTCTCAATCTCTTCAGTCATAACACTAATCCATTTTTCATTATCAAGTGCAACATTGACAGATTTTGGCTCAAAATCACTAATTAGACATCTTATGTTTAGAGACTTACTTCTGGTTCTCATACCAGCCTTCTTGTCTCCTATGATCTAGTTCTGTGGATGGTTCCTTTTGACATATTTGGAAAGTATAGGTTCATTTATTTGTCTTTCATCTTGCTCACCATTTTGTCCTTCATTTTGATCTTCATCGCTTGGTACATCATCTTGAGCAATATCCTAATTTTTGGTATTTGCAACCTGATGCTGGGTTGTAATTTTCTATTTCTTGGGAGCTCTACATTGTTTCTTGAGTAGAGTTTTAGGTTCTTCATTGTAAAAAAACCTTTTGTAGTCCTCTGGTTCTTTTGTGCTTTCCTGTTCATTCTTCTCTACAAATTCATCTATCTTTACATTTTCACTTTCAACAATTTTGTTAGAGGCTTTATTGAGACATTTATAAGCTTTTCTCTTGGTGGAATACCCTAGGAAGATACCTTCATCACTTTTGGAGTCAAGCTTTCCATTTCTATCATCTTTTAAGATACAACACTGACTACCAATTTTTTTGAAGTAACTTACATTGGGTGTGTAACCATACCAAATCTCATAGGGTGTCTTCTTGGTGTCTTTCTTCAATTTTAATTTGTTTAATGTGTAAACAATAGTACTAATAGCTTCCCTCCAGAATATTTGGGTGATCCCTTTCTCTATCATCAGTGTCCTTGCACAATCAACAATCGATTTGTTCCTTCTTTCAACAATTCCATTTTTTTGTGGTGTTCTCAGTGTAGAGACCTGTCTTTTTATTTCATGCTTATTATAGAAGTTAGTAAATTCATCTGAAGTAAATTCCCCTCCTCTATCTGATCTTAATAATTTTAATTCCTTACCACTTTTTTTTTCTACCATTGCTTTGTACCATTTAAACATCTTAAATGCTTCTGATTTATCTTTTAAAAACATGACTGTCATCATCCTAGAGTAGTCCTCAACAAAGAGAATAAAATACCTATCTCCATAGTAGCTCTTTGTCCTCATGGGTCCACATAGATCCAGATGGAATAATTCTAGAATGGCATCAGATGTATGGGTTTTTCTTTTGAAACTAGATTTTGTCAAGTTACCTTTTTGGGAATTTTTGCACATGATATAGTCGGGCTTAGTCATTGTCGGTAAGCCTCTTACATTTATCTTTCTGCTTATCTTTATCATGTTGTCAAAGTTTACATGACACAATCTTTTGTGCCACAACCATATGTCTTTGTTTCTAACCATTAAGCAAGTGGTGTCAGTATCATTTAGATAGAATAAGTTACATTTTGTCTACTCACCAGTACCAATCAGACTTCCTGATTTATTGAAGATCTTTGCCTTCTTATTTTCAAATGCTACTCTATGACCTGAATTATTCAACTAAGAAACACTCAATAGATTATAATTCAATCCTTTCACCCAATAAGAATTTTCACATTTTAAAAGGTTATTCAACATTATAGTTCCTTTACCTTCAACTGGACAAGGTGTGTCATTACCCATTCTTATTGAACAACCATTATAGTATTCAAAAGTCTCAAACTTTTGTTTGTCACCAGTCATATGGTGAGTGTAGCCACTATCTTTGATCCATACATCATTTTTTCTAACTTTAGATATGGGTGCAGTTTCTACATACCTTTCTTCATCTTCATCTGAATCATCTTTTACTGCCACAAAAACCATCTTGATGTCTTCATCAGATTCAGTGTTAGTATCTTCATCTTTGCATTTAGCTAGGTAACTGGCCTTCTTTCCTTTGTCCTTGTAGTCTCAGGTATCTCTTCTTTCTAATTGTTGGTTGCTTCTATAATCTCGGTTATCACCTTTGTCATACTTCTTTTCAAATGACCTGTCATTACTTCTGCCATCTTTTCTTCTGTTAGGACATCTTGCAACAAAGTGTCCAATCTCTTTTCAATTAAAACATAATAGTGGTAATTTACCTTTGCCTCTCTACATTCTTCTAGCCATAAGTGCTTCAATTTCATCAAGATCTTCTCCTTCACTTTCACTTTCAATATATTTTCTCATAGTGTGTTTATGACTTGATTTATTTATTCTTACAAAAGATTTGAATGTAGACTCTATGTTTGGTGAGACACTATTATCAAAGTTATTCATCTAAAATGAAATCAGTCTTCCAATCAAACTATCTACAGTAACATTGTTATTTGCTACTACTCTCATTTCTTGTATGGAAGATACTCTAATAGAATAAGTAGGCAGTAAGGTTATTAGAATTTTACTTACCACTATCTCTTCTTCTAGTACACCTCCAATTCCTCGGATAACATTGAATACCTCTTTGATTCTTGTGTTGTATTGTGTGAATTTTTCACCTTCTTTCATTCTGAGATCATCAAAATTTCCTCTAAGGCTTTTTTCCTTGGCTCTCAGAACATTTGTATCACCACCATGTACAAGCTTAAATTTATCCCACATCTACTTTGCAGTTGTGCATGTTTTGACATCTTCAAATTGAGCATCGGAGAGTGAGGAAGCAAGCTCTATTATCATGCAGTTGTGCTCATGCTTCTCTCTCATTTGTTCAACTATGAGTGCAGCTATGGGCAACACATATTCATTATCTAAGTATTGAGTAACATCATTTCCAATACCTGATAAGTGGATTCTTATCCTACTTTTCCATGATGCAGAGTTGTCTTTGTTCAACTTGGGCACATCTCGTCTATTCATCTTGTGATCTTTTTCTTGAGCTGTTAAACTCCCTTTCTAAGCACACAAGCTCTGATACCAATTGTTCATAATAACTGAGAGGGAGGGGGGGGGGGGGGNGGAGGGGGGGGGGGGTGAATCAGTGGCCTCAAAAATTAATCCTTAAATCAACCCTTCAAACTTAGTACCACAAATTTATACCTCTAGTTATCTTTAGTCCTGTAAGATGAATGCCTTGAAATACTTGAATCAAATTACTACTTGTCAGAATTCTTTGTAAAACCTTCTACTGTAAGTTTACCAATAAGCAATCTTTCTATTTACTGAAATACAGTAAATAACTAGTGTATATCGATCAATCCAGAATTACTTATGTGAAATGCAAAATAGTAAAGTAATGACTCATAGACACATGACACATGGATTTTTAATGTGGAAACCCTGTTAAGGGAAAAACCACTGGGACTGGTAACCCAAATTCTCACTCTTATGAAGTGAGCTCGACGAAGAGCCAACCCTGTTAAAGGTTATAAACACACTGTTAGGTGTGATCTTGTTAGAGGATTTAAATGAATAGTTTGTGTTTTAGTATCTGGCATGTAATGCTACCATCCTTGATCAAACACTCTCTTGGCCTGTCAATAGGTATCGGGCATATCCAATGCTACTTTGTATGATCAAAATTTTTGATACTCCTTGGGATGTATCTCAATTAGAAAAGACTTTTAAGTCCTGCTTGGTTAAGAGACTTGATGCTTCAGTGGTTAAAATGAAACAATAAATTGATCTGTTCATATATACAACTTGAATTATAGATTTTCAGATCTATTGTAAGTGCATTACCTTTCTAATCAATGTCATCAATTAAATACCTTTGCTCTAAACTATTCTGCTCTGTGATGCTGTGTCACTGTTCATTGGTGTCTGCAGAATTTAGATCTTTCCTTAGCTTGATTGATCAGGTCTGAATGAAGACTTTCTTCTCCTTTAGAATCTCTTCAACAACTTTTCTCTTGTCACTCTTCTAATTCATATTGAATTATCTTGTCTCTTATATAGATATGATTTCACTGTTTCTTGGCTTTCTTGATCTTGGCGTGATCCATAATTCTTTCCAATTAGATTTAAAGAAAATCTCCTATTTTATCTCGCAGTGATCTTCTTGCCAACTGGATAAACAACTTTAAATCATTGACTTATCTATGGCTTTATCTTGTTGATTAAAAAAATGATAACAACCAGTTAAATTTATATATAGCTCTTGACAGCTAAGCATTTTATCACTTCTTAACTCTTTATTCTGTCAACTAATAATTTAGTTAATCATCGGTGACAACTGACTATTCTATCGGTGAGACTTCAGTTGTCTTTGAGATCTCTGTCCGTTGGGAAACACTGTATTTTTCTCATCGGAAAACACTGTAATTTTGTTTTTTGGGTTACACTATATTTTGCTTGTCGGGAAACACTGTAAATTTGGTCGTCGGGAAACACTATAACTTTTCTTGTCGGTAATGTTGTGCATTTTCTTGTTGGGTAACACTGTGACTTTTCTCTCTTACTCTGTCTGTCAGTGTGCACTCCGTCGGTGTATACAATCACTTTGTGAATACTTGACTTATATGCATTACTGATAGCATAGCCTTTTATTCATTGGTTCTTTGAATTATTTAGTAGTATTTCCATGACCATACAAATTATATCAAGTTGACATCAATGAAAATACAATACATTAACTAATTTAATGTCTTGCATTAACTTTCTATGTCTTGGTGATCATCAACTTAACATCTTCAAACATTTGATCAGTTATAGTTCATCAAAAGTAGATGTGAACACCCAAATAAAAAATAGTGCAATCCTATGTTGGGTTCACCAAAATGAAATGGATGGAAATATGAGCCTTAATCTAGGAATGCAAACCAAGATTTTTCATTCACTATTTCTTCTCCATTCCATTAATTATTCATTAGGGAACAACTAACAAAGTTCAACTTCAATGCAAAAGGAGAGTAACTTTTTTTGACTAATTGTTCCCCTTTTGAAGGGTTTGTGTATTTTTATATGAATATGCAATATCTCGGTAAAATGATATAAAATTGGTAACATTCAACATAAAATAATAAGAAATAGAACTAGATATCAACATGGTAGTACACATTTGAAATTAGGAGATAGAGAAGAACTTGTAGTAGAAAATACAGTACTAGTGTGTTGGGCACCCTAGTGTGAAGGTGTCTTCTTGGACATAAAGTTCTAGATTCTAGATCAGGAAGCTCTATAGACCCGTCTCACCAAAAATCAATCTGTCCATGTCCTTGATGGAACAATTTTGATAGCTCTTCTGCAACATGCTCTTGAGACATACAAACTATTTGATGACATTCTCTTATTGTCTGAAGGAGAGATTGTGTATCAAGGACCTCAGGAGCACATGCTTGAATTTTTTGAGTCCATGGGTTTCAAGTGCCCAGACAGAAAAGGGGTTGCATATTTCTTGTGGGAATATTATAATGTCCCCAATTGGGTCCTATGGGATTACAGTCTGATTTATTTTAATTCAATTATCATAAATTTATTTCCTCTATAAGTTATAGTTAGTTTTTCTATTTTTTCCATAAAGGAATGCATTATATAGTGACAATGTTCTTCTAGAGAGAGATGTACAACAATGCAAAGTGGCTCACTTGATGTTATTATTCTAAAAGATAAGATGATTGTTGATCAAGTTTTTTTTCAATCAAAAGATAATTTTCATCCATCGGTGGGCCATCCTTCTAATAATCAAATTCCACAAGTATCAAGACCACCTGTCACTTCTCATCTATCAATTCAAATTTGAGAGTTGATACAAAAGTATGGACAATGCGACGCTCCATTCTCAATGGGACATGGTTGTGCCCCTGATGTTGGAGTTGAATTTTCTCCACAAATTGGTCAACAACTAGTTATGATCCCACAACATCATACTCCTGCCAATGCACATACTCAAATTGAAAAATCATGGAATGGCCTGGTGTGTGTGTGTAAATGGGTACCTGTTAGAATCAACACAAACACTCAATAGATCATTATATTAGCTCAAAAGGGTTAGGAAAGCATGTAAACCCACTAAAACTGACCTATCACCTGCTAACTAGGAGGAGTCTAATTAACAACATATTAGCCCTCAGAATATGCTATAAACCAGTGACGAATACAACCTAGCATGAAGGATTTTTATTGAAAAACAAGCTAAAAGACAATAAAACATGCAAACTAGCTTCAAAAGATGAAATGAGAATAATGAAATAGCATGAGATAAAGCATGAAATACAATTCTAAGAGTAATCCAACAGCATAACAATGTATTTTCAATCTTGGGTGAAGGCTTATTTGCTCTCAAAACAGGCTTCTATTTATAGAAGAATGGGAGAGAGAGAGGGGGACAAGGTTCATTTATG
>MU227137.1:2462642-2477477 GCA_018584345.1 Thuja plicata
TAAACTTATTTAATTCATTTAGAAATATAGGAATTAATTATTTAAACAATAAAATTGCTTTTTAATAATTAGGGGACTATAGCCATTTTAATTAAATTAAATAGGCTAGGGGAATGGGTTAATTGCAAGTGGGTATTTGATTTAGGGATTTATTTAATTCCTTTATAATTAAATACTATAGCCATGTTTGATTTTGATTTGATTCGATTGGTCGAAATTGATTTGAATTGTATGGCTATAATAATTAATATAAATCAGTGATAAAAATCACCTAGGACATTAAATTGATTCAAAGAATTATGCCAAGCAGTAATAGTGTCGTTTGGACATAAATCGAGGGTATGATCACACTTAGGGAAAATAGGGTCCATAGTTGTGATAGACCAAATTCAGGTGGTTACACCAGGATGTTCCTAAATGGCAACCGTATTTTACACCAGGAACTTCATTAATGCTACCTATGATACCATCTCAGTTAGGGGCACCAAATGGAAATTTTTAGGTCAGACAGTGCCTACCACCAAGATTTAATGCACCTCAAAGGGGACCTCCACAAATCCTAATACCTCTAGGAGCACCTATGAAAATGCTTCAACCTCCACCTAATCTACCACAAATGTATCCACATACTTTTCTTGTTGGCATGCGACCCATAAAAGGTATAAATATTTCAGTTCCCATGCTAATGACAGAGAGGGAGCATGGGTAATTCTATTCAAATAATTCTCAGAAATTTTATACAAGCCACAATATGCCTGCATTAGGTGGGCCAGACACCAGACCTCTTGATGGAAGGAATAGAAGGGTATGGAATTGAGGAGTGATGATAGATAATCCAATTTCTATCTCATAGTTCAAATCAAAGGTGTTTGTTGAGGTTCCCATTCATTTGGAACCTAAGGTGGGTGAGGAGGCCGTTAATAAACTAGACCTCTCAATGTAAGGAATGGAAGGGTATGAATGTTGGGAGTGATGGTTGATGATCATTATAAATGTGTTCCACTCAAGAAATTCTAGCCTGTAATATTATTATACGCATCCTTTAGAATAGTTGGATTCCATTCAAGAGTATATCAGTTAGTAGATATGCTCATGCAATGTATAACATAATTATTAACCCTACTAACACATCTCAAATGTAACATTATTGTAAAATGAAAATTAAATTAGAAGTGGTATTTTGAAGTAGTGTTTATTATTGTATTGTTATACGCTTAAACATGATAGGGAGCATTGTGTGAGAATACTATTGTTCACAATGAGGGGAAACTTATGATCTAGTTGCCAACCATGTCAAACACTCATAACTAATTAATGGTTGCAGTTTAGATATGTAGAGGAAAATGTTTATTGGAATGTACTACTTTTATGTGCTGCAAATTATTTCTAAATGTGATAATTAAATTGTTGTAGCTTTATTGTATGACTTTCAAAAATAATAGAAAATATTGTGTTGGCTTCATTTATTGGTCCTTAAATCTTACTGACTAAAAAATATACAAATCCAAAGTGATAATTGAGAAAGTGTGGCTGTGGGACATGTAATGTGATTGAGATAAAGTGGATGTTGTACGGTGGTTAATTTAATAGACATTTGTGGGTTAATTTGATAGAGGGTTTGGTTTGGTGGCTATAGTGGGGATGTGCAGTAACATATGTCATTACCAGTTATTATAACTAAAATTATATTGATCAACTATGTGTGCCATTTTATGAACATTTTGAATCAATTTTCCAATATGCAAATAAATTCATCTACGACTCAAAAAACCAAGCCAATTGTGTTCTTTACAACCCACATATGAAGATTTATGTTGCTTTAAAACTACCTATTTTATACCTCTAAGAATTTCTCAACCATCATTAATAGCATCTCCTAGAATTGGACCCATGGCTTGAGGCTTGGGGCTTAAGCAAGTAACATCCAAGAGTGTGATTACAAAGGGCCATTTACAAAACTTGAGTTATTAACTAAATTCATGAGATCAATTCAACCAGTGAAGAAAATAAACTAATATAATTTCACTAAGGATAATTGTGACTATTTAAAAAATACAACAGTAAGATACCATTGACTACAAATATCCCACACAAAAGGGAGATTCATTTTGTGTAGGAAAGAACCTATAGAGTAAAATCGATATTAATAAGTGGTATTCAACATAAATTATGAAAACTTAGAACTCAAAGAGCTATCAGACATAAGTGATAAATATTGTTTACAATATTTTTAGTTGTGTGTTACATGTTATTCTATTTTGATCCACTTATTCGCATTTTGTATACCGTGTCTAGGTGTACCACATTTACAATCATATGAAGAGTGTGTTGCTAGAGGAAAGCATGGTTGGGTAGGTTTTCCTTGTACTCTAATAGGGGATAGGTTTAGGCTCTTTCAAGCAGTTGTTGAAAAGAAAGCCCTTACACTAGAGTTTGAGGTTGTTTCTCTTCTGGGATGATACTATAATTTTATAATGTTGATAATATTTACAGTTTTCTGTAGTGAAAATAATCAAAATAATTTTTAATAAATAATGTAAATGATATCTCCTTTTTACAAAGTTATAGATTTTATTTATTTTTGTAATTTTTACCTAACTTCTTATCCTCAGGTTTGTATTGTTTGACAAGGCTGGTTACTATACATATTTGGATTTGAAAACATAAAGCTTATTGCTGAAAAGAAGTCTGACTGTAGTGTAGATCTTTACTACTTAGGGATTATCTTATATCCACTGTGTCTGACCCAAGCCACATTAGTAGAGTTATTTTTATCTAATGATTGGTAAAAACACTGAAAAATGTCACAACAAAGAGGTATTATCAAGTTATCACTTGTTTCATTAATATGAAAAAAAATAACAATGGTACCATATTGCAGATGGAAAATAAGAGAGTTTTATTTATTAGTGTCATTTCATGGATTGGAAAAGAGTCTTAATACAATGATTAGCCTCGCCCATTGAGAATCAATCTGATCTGGCATCTGAAGATCATTTGATTCATCACATCCTACAAATGGAGACTATAAATGACACCATATGACTACAAATAGAGAATTAAATGTGAGAGAGAGTACAAATGTGTGTGTGTGTGTGTGTGTGTGTGAGAGAGAGAGAGAGAGAGAGAGAGAGAGAGAGAGAGAGAGAGAGACATGACTCTACTCTCTNACAAATAGAGAATTAAATGTGAGAGAGAGTACAAATGTGTGTGTGTGTGTGTGTGTGTGTGAGAGAGAGAGAGAGAGAGAGAGAGAGAGAGAGAGAGAGAGAGAGTCATGACTCTACTCTCTTGGGTTCCTTTGGATAATTCATTGTGCTCAAGGGAATCCCAACTGATTCTTACTAAATATATACACCCATTTCATCAATATATGTGACATATTTAAGAATTTATGTTAGGTTGCTGTAATTACTCTGTATTCTTCCTATGTTTAAGACATAAGCCACTATGAATTTTAACTCTAGCTACTTTTCTCTCTTGAAGGTAAATGTGTTTTTCTTGATAGAGTAAATGAAATTATAATCATACCAGCTCCTCTCGGTTGTAGTGGAACTAGCACATTCTAAGTGAGTAACCAAATAGTAAGTTGCCTATGTTTTGGGGTTTTGTATTGGTATATTTACCGCAAACTGGCATTAGTGTGGAAATTTCATGACATAATTTATCAAGACAGATTCTATATTTAATGTAAATGAACTGCATAAGTTTCTCTCCCATGTGTGGAAAACTAAAAAAATAATCCCTAAAAATGCCATGCAGAGTTGATAATAGCAAAGAATTATGGTAAGAAGGATGTATCCACAAGTAAAAAGTTTAGAACAACAATAAAATGAAAGGTAAGTTTAATATGACCTGGATAAACCCAAAATGGGAGAAAAATATACAAGGGTGAAAAATTGTTCCTCCTTAAGACATTATCTCATAAGCTATTATAATTGTTTCTTGCCTTCAAATTGGTGTAGTATGGAATAAAAGTCATCTGGAGCCCTCATCCTTTCAGCCTCCGCTCTGCACAATAAAACTAGATGCCCTAGTCCTTTTGGCCTCTGCTCTGCGCAATAAAACTAGATGCCCTAGTCCTTCTGACCTCTGCTCTGTGCAATAAAAGTAGATGCCCTAGTCCTTCTGGCCTTCGCTCTGTGCAATAAAAGTAGATGCCCTAGTCCTTCCAGCCTCCGCTCTGCGCAATAAAAAAATGAAACACAATGAAAATGCCCTTTTTAAAAATTTATATGCCCTGTGTTCATCGTAATTTTGATGAACATGGGCATGGATTGAAAAAATCAAAATTTTCCTTCAATAAAGCAACCAAGCAAAACCATTTTAATGCTTTGTGGGAAATGTTGGTTGATTTTTTGGGTCAAATGTACTAGTGTTAGAATGATAACCATGCTCAATCTTATGGTTAAGGTTAGGGTTTTGATTATAATATAATCATGGTTATGATTTTGGATTATAGTTAGTGTAAGGAAGGTTTAAGGTTAGTGTTAGGATTATGGTTAAAATTTGGTTTTTATCTAGTTTAGGATTATGACTATCTATAGGGTTAAGGTTTAATGTTTAGGTTATATTTAGGGTTTAGGGTTTAGGTTTAGGATTAAGAGTATGGTTAGGGCTAAGTTTTATGGTTATTTTTAGGGTTAGGATTTACATCATGATTAGGGTTATAAGTAGGGTTAATGTTATAAATATAATTATAGTTATCATATGATTAGAGTTAGATTGATAATTATTCTCAAGGCCCTAATGTTACCCATATTGAATCTTAACCCTAATGACGACTCTAATTTTAAATAAACCCTAATTAAATACTAATCCTAATAAAAATCTTAATCAAACCCTAACCTTAAATAAAACCTAACTTTTACCCTAACACTAACTATACTTAGAACTTAATCCTAACCTTAAGAATTATCTTAAAAATATATCCTTAAGCTAATTTTAATGCTAAGATAATTCTAATTCTAAGCTAATTCTAATCCTACCCTTAATCCTAACCCTAACCCTAACCCTATTTATTACTCTAAAATATTTTATAATAAAAAATTTCAACCATAATTCTAGGATTGAGATTATTCTTAGTGTTACAATTAGGATTGTTCTTATTTTTCCATTTATATTTTTGATGATATCCAATTACATCTTGTTTTCAATATATTATTATTCATAACAAATATTTATCTTGTGATATATTATTTATTATTCATTGTATCATGTATTACATGGTGATATAGTTCCCACTTATGAGAAGTTCTTGCAAGGTGATTTTGATTTCTACTCTGCATCTTTACATTTTAAATCATATTCATGTTTCTTACATGATCTTATGAAGACTGTAGTGATAATGATTTATCTAAGCTACTTTTTATTATTAAAGTGATATTGTTTAGGACGATAGTTTTCTTACATATTATGTAGGTTTTATTATTATTCATTATGATTCTCTACTACCATACATTATATAATAATAATAAATAATTAATATCTCCTTTATTTTACCCTTCAATTCCCTCATCTCTTGTTATTTGATCAATATTATTAAAAGAAGCCAAATACCAATACTAAGACAAAATATTTGACAATCTAATTAAAAAGTTTATTTTTTAATGCATTAGCTTTGTTCTAAAATTTCATTTATAAATCTCTAAATAAATCAAAGAAAAATTATCAAAACATTTAAAATTATGAAATGACACCTTTGTAGATAAAGAATATAAATTTTGAATTTATTTAAAATTTTATATATAGATTGTTCAATGCTACAATTACCAATACTTAACTATATAGTGATATACTATTCAATTTTTTCTCATCTATTTAAATTCTTAATTTGATGAATAATTAATATTTTTCTTAATACTCAAAAATTTTGAATTTGAAAAAATGATGTGGCAAGGAAGGAACAAATTTAATATGAAAATGAAATTATCATTTCATTTACCAACTATTTAATAAGATAAAAGAATCTTTCATTCCATTTCTATGAAAAAAAATCATATTGTAAATGAACTATTACCACTTTCTAATTATTATGAAAAATCAATTAATAGAAACTTTCCTTATTAAAATTTTATAAAATAAAAAATCACATGAAAATTATCATTTGGAATAAAAGAATCTTGCATTCTCTTTCTATGAAAAAATAAATGACATTGTAAATGAACTATTACTATTTTCTTATTATTTAATTAATTAAGAAACTTGTATTTTTTAAAATTTTATAAATAAAAAATCACAGCACTTTCTCAAATATATTTGCAAGGAAAATTTCTAAAATATCATAGCCTATCTTATTATTATAAAATATGTTTCTAATTAATTTTACAAAAAATATCTTTATTCTTTCTCAAGTGTTATCTTTCTAAATAGACTAGGAATTCTTTCTTTATTGTGAGAAAATATTCCTATTATAATTTTTTATTAAATTTGTTGATTTATTTAATCTTAAATTAGTTTCTAATAACCACTCTTTCTAGTTTTAAAATAGATATTTCTATTTTAAATCCTTATAAAATTAGGTTTCTTTATTTATTATATTTATTGTTTTTTATTATCAAGATATGTTTCTATCATTTTAAATTGATAAATCTAATTACAGGATTTTTTATTATTATGAATACATGTTTCATTCTTCTTAAATTAATAAATCTAATTATAAGATATATATTTTTATTATGAATATATGTTTCATTCTTCTAAAACTGATAAATCTAATTATTAATCTAATAACCTAATGTTAATAAATGTATTATGTAGAAGCTTATTACTATTCTATTCTAAAAACATATTCAAATTTTAAAATATATAATTGTGTTATTGTTCACTTCAAATAATTAAAAATAACAAATTTACTAACCTAATTCTAAATTAAAAATCCTAAATAATGTCAATAAGATTAATGTCCACTTCTTCCTCTCACATGTTAGCACCCCCAAAATATGTGGATTTATGAATAAAATTTAATTGTACACCCACTCATATTAATCTTCTGGTAAAAGGGGTTGTTTCTACTATAAGCATTCCAATCAGAAAAAAATATGTCTTTGAACTTTCATTATTCAAAACATATAATTGGATCAAGTTTGTAAGAAAATTAACTCAAATAAAATTAATTTCATATGCATAAATTACAAAAAATATCTAATACTACAGTAATTTTCTAAAATTCTATATGCACAAAGAGGGAAAAAAAATCTGAATTAGCCTATTCAAATGAAAAACCATTCATAAAAATTATAATGAGAATGGACAAACGAACTGTATTGTTATTTATAGAGATTATAAAATGTTCCATAGAAGAAAATAGAAAGATGAAACATGTTTAGTCAACCATAACATATTATAATAAATAAATTACATATAATATTAAAAAATATATTACCTTAAATATTAGAATAAATCCATAACGATAATCATAGTATGTCAACTCTAGAAATTGGTGTTTCTAGAACTACTACCTCAAATTCATAGGTATAAAGTGTGCTACCTTGGTGAGTTTGTCAACTACCACCAAGATAACATCATGCCTCTGTCTAGTCATGGGAAGACCCTGAATAAAATCCATGCTTATGACCTGCCACTTGTACTCTGGTATATCATGAGGTTACAACAATCCTGCCAGATGAATATGCTCAGCCTTGACTCGCTGGCATTCTAAACATTGGGCCACAAAAGCTATAATATCACGCTTCAGCCCAGGCCAGAAATACAATGGTCTCATGTCATTAAGCATCTTGGTCACCCCTGGATGACCGGCATAAGGAACATAGTGCATCTCCTCCAAAACAATCTTCCTCAACCCTGCACGGTCAGGAATATACATCCTGGTCTGGTATCGCAGGATACCATCACTATCAAAAGAATAGCCACTGAACCTGTAATCAGCAGGATCTGTCTGCAAGGCAGATTGAACCATCTCATAATGGTCATCACCAGGTAACTACTCTAGCACATGCTCTCTCAAGCATGTCCTGGTAGTGGATATGGCAAATAAATGCCGTCTCCTACTGAGTGCATCTGCCACTCTGTTCTCCTTTCCTTTGATATATTCTATACCAAAGTCATACTCGCTCAAGAACTCGAGCCAATGCCTTTGTCTCACATTCAAATTTGGCTGCGTGAAAATATATTGTAATCCCATGTGATTGGTCCGCAACTCAAAGGGTTTTCCGAGTAGGTAATGTCTCCACATCTGTAAGGCATGCACAATTGCTGCAAGTTCCAGATCATGTGGAGCATAATTTACCTCATGTTGTTTCAGTTTTCGTGACTCGTAAGCCACAACTCTGCCATTCTGCATCAACACGCCTCCTAGGCCTTCACCTGACGTGTCTGTGATAATTGTAAATTGACCATTTGGATCAGGAATGATCAATATCAGAGTGGACATGAGCTTTTGTTTTAACAACTGAAAGGCTTGCTCATAAGTCTCTGTCCACTCAAACCGTTTCCCTTTTCTTTAGAGGGATGTAATAGGTGCTGCTATCTTAGAAAATCCTTCCACAAACTTCTGATAATAACCGGCCAATCCCATAAAACTCTGGACTTCATGAACATTAGCAGGAGCAGGCCATTCAAGTATTGCTTTGATCTTGGCTAGATCAACCGCAATCCCCTCTCCAGATATGATATGGCCCAAGTAATGGATTCTCTTCTGGTAGAATGAACATTTGGATAGTTTTCCAGAAAGCTTCCATTCCCTTAGTCGCTGCAAAACTATTCGCAAATGCTCCTCATGCTCCTCAACAGTTTTGGAGTATATTAGGATATCATCAATGAAAATCTCCGCAAACTTATCCAGACAATCCCTGAACACGCTGTTCATTAGGTTCATGAAAGCTGCTGGGGCATTTGTCAGCCCAAAAGGAAAAACTACAAACTCTTAGTGCCCATATCTTGTTCTAAAAGCTATTTTATGGATGTCCTCATCTTTGATTCTGAGTTGATGGTACCCAGATCGTAGATCAATCTTTGAGAACACCGTTTCTCCTTTCATCTGATAGAATAGTTCATCTATTCATGGTAGAGGGTATCTGTTCTTGATGGTTACTTTGTTTAACACCCTGTAATCAATGCATAAATGCAAAGTACCATCCTTCTATTTAACAAAAATCATCGGTGCACCCCAAGGTGAAACACTAGGATGAATAAATCCTTTATCAAGGAGATCCTAAATCTGAACCTTTAGTTCATACATCTTTGTAGTAGTCATTCTATAAGGAGCTTTAGACTATGGTTCAGTCCCAGGCTTTAGATCAATAGAGAAGTCAAACTCCCTTTTTGGTGGAAGTTCGGGCAAGTCTTCTGGAAACACATCTCTGAATTCCTAAAGGATTGGATAATCATCTAAATTAGGAGGTGTTTCCTCCAAATCCTTCATGTGGACAACATAAAGTTTACACCCCTTCCGTTTGGCTCTCTTCAATTGCATAGTGGAAATATTTCTGAGTTCAAGAGGCCTTTTAACACCTCTGATCTCTACAGGCTTCCCTGAATCATCCAAACATGTAAAAGACTTGTCCTGGCAATTTACTATGGCTTTATGTTTAGTTAGCCAATTAATCCCTAGGATTATGTCATATGAGCCAAGAGGTGCTACATAGAGATTCACTTGCGTTATGAAGTTGGGTAGCTCCAATTCGCTGCAAACCAAACACTGTTCTACCCTTCGCTCTGCCCGATTTCCATATTCTACAATCCATGGGTTAGCTATGTAACCAGCTCTAATAGGTAATCTGGAAACTACTCTAGGATCTATAAAACATTCAATTGCACCAGTGTCCACAAGAATAGATACATTATGACCAAATAGTTTACCTGTCAGCTGAATAGGAGAAGCTTGAAATTCTGCCTGCCTGTTATCCACTGCAGCGTGGATGTGATGCTGATCTTGAGAGGCTTTACCCCCTCTCTGGCCTACCCTCTGGGAACATTGACTGGCAAAATGGTCTCCGCCATAAACATAGCAACCACCCTGTGGTCCTGGTTGTCCCTCAAACCTACTGTTCCTATTCTCATTCCTGTAATTGTTGTTCTGGTTATTCCTGTTGTTGTTCTTGTTTCCAGAATTCCCCTAGCCTTGAGTCTTCATGTTCCTAATCTGGTGTCTATCATTTTCCTTCTGACGGTTATCCTGTTTCCTTTTAAAACCTCCTGATTTACCAGATTTTTGAGGCACTCTAACCGCTGACAAGCTCTTCAGTTTTTCTTCCTATCTTAGAGCCTTCCCAAGTGTTGGCTCCATCTGTTCAGGCTCATGCATTAATACCTCTGAAGAAATTTCTAGTCATAACCCCATAATGAATTTCCAAGTACGGAATTCCTCATCATTTCGGTACTGTGGAACATATTTCACGAGATGATAGAATCTCTCATAATAGGCTGTAACTGTCACAACTCCCTGTATTAAATGTTGAAATTCTAAAATATTTTTGTCAAAATAAAGCTTCGGTAACCAACGAGTTCTGAACAGCTATAGAAATTCTTCCCAAGTGACCTGTCCAGGTTCAAGTTTCTTCTCTGACATTACATTTTCCCACCAAGTCATAGCCTCTCCTCTTAACTGAAAGGTTTCCCACATAGCTCGTGTCTGCCCTGTAAAATTTCAAACCTGGAAGTACCTTTCCATCATAGCTATCCAAGCCTTAGCCTCATCTCCTAAGGCTTTCCCATTGAAAGTGGGAGGAGTGACCTTTTTGAGATCCTTGCTTAGCTCTGCTGAGATCTACTCTCTAGTCGTAGTCTGAATAGTGGCTACTGCATCAGCCTCAGCTTTATGCTGTGCTTCTATTCTCCTGTCCTCTTCCTGTTTCCTTTGGGCTTCTGCCCTCAAATCCTCCTCATGTTTCTGTCTTACTTCCTCAATGGAATTTGTAGGACCCTTTCCCCTAATATTACTCTCCAGGTGATCCATTCTGTCCTTTTGCTGCTGCAAAAGTGTTCCTTGCTGAGTTAACAAGGCAAGTATTTGGTCAAAGCATTCACTGGATTCCCCAGTATCATTACTGGATCCTCCCTTACTAGCATTTCTGGTCATCATGATGACAAATCAATATCCTGCATCATCGCACAATGCATAGCATTAGCATAAGACCCATAAGGCCGCAGAGTAGAAACTCCACTCTGATACCATATGTAAAGACTGAAAAACTCACAAAGAATGCCACATATGCTTTTAAAATAATAAGTTGAGAGTCGAATAGTTGAAAGACCAAGTCGACATCCCAGTCATTAAATTCCAAAATTTACATAAATGAAGTTCATAAAAACGACCATCTTGTCGAAGTAAAATGAATCACAAGATATAATACATACAAATACATGCCGACCAACTTGTCGGATATAGGAATTAAATATACAAATGACATCGCTACAACAAAATTTATTACATCCATAAGTGTCGACCAGCTTGTCAAACACTAGATAAAGTACAACATGGAAGTAGAGAAAGAAGAGAAGAATTAAACACTGGAAGTATCAACTCATCGGGTTCTGTCTCCTGAGCCTCAGACTAAGTCCCTTACGCTTCCTCGAGAACAGAGGTGTGGTCCAGGCACTTTTACCGCCCAACCGTGGAGTGGTCAGCTCTGGAAGTGATGAGCTTCCACGGGGTTCTTCCTGACACGAAGAACGCCCTGTCCCTGCATGAGAGGCCTAGCTTCTCACTACTGGCAGATGCAGATGGTCTTAGTGCAGCCATGTAACTTAACCTACAAGCACATATGCCTATAGTAGGTTCTATACAACGGATGTAGCAAGGGGTGTAAATAACCATGCATGACAATAAACAATGCATTCACTTTGGCCAAAGTAAATTTCATTCCAGATTTGAACTAGCAGGCAAACAAGCATTTACCCTCCCTTGTTCTCTACATTCGGCACAACTTCCATCGTAGTTGATACATTCCCAACTTCACACAAAAGACCAACAATTGGCAATTTAAAACTCATATTATTTCATTTCCTTTAAGTTTCAGCAACATTTTCAACTAAAAATTTAATCAAAGCACAAGAATTATGAGTACCGCTATTTTGGTGACACATAGATAGTCTACTAATGTTGGTTGCAAAGTTTTCCAGCATATAAATAGATTAGGTACAATAACTGTTAACAGCATATTGATTCAACAACGAGATGAAGATTTTAAGTTGTAAAATCTTCCTATTTCAAACAATCAATGGCCTGAAGGAAAGCTGCTCTTACATTCCAATTATGTAATTAAATTACACTAGGAACTACAGCTATAACAACATTAGCAATCACAATTATAGAACATGTTAAATGACCATAATAATGGTTTTGGAGGTCAGTAGGAATGAATGAAAGCTTATAAATTGATCCCAACCGTTTAATTATAAATGTCCAAAACAGGGGCTCCATCTTTTCATGAAGAAGACAAGGTATGGTCAACCAGACCTCTGAAAACGTAGAAAATACACAAGATCATGCTAAAGTTTGAAAGATGAAGGCATTCTCCTGTAATATACTGAGTTGAGAGTCTAACACAAAAACATCTTCTACGAGAAACAGTCCATAATATCTCTATTAGAAGGAACGGATAGGGGTCTAGCACCAGTTATAAAATAATATAATAATTAAAAACAGCGATAAATAACAAGGCATGCTTTTAACACCTATCAATAGACTTGTTTTAAAATGAAATAAAACATCCAAACTAAAACTCATTGATCAATAGCAACGACTTACCTCAAGATTCTGCACAAACTGTGTCGTGCTGTTAACAATGCCGATGAGGAAAAAAAAAGAGCAGATTTTGTTCAAAATATTGGTTGCGAAAACACAGTGACTTTGCCCTGTCACCTTCTAGCATTCCAAGGAAGTGGCATTCTTAGTTTTAAGAGCAGGCACTCCCTTTAGAAAGAAACAATTATAATAGTTTATATATTGATCGGTGAACCATTCCTTTCTGAAATATTCCAGTATTGCTGGAAATGATTATGTGACGATGCAATGATGACCGAAAGCAGGAGATGCCAACACAGACAAGAGGGCTGACAATCGACATCTATGCAATGTATTGCCCTTGCGTAAAGATAGATATCAGAAAACCAATTAACTACTACTCTGTTCAGAAGAAGGCTACGATGAGCTAGGCTGCTGAGAAGGGAGATGGTTGAGAAGCCATGCGGTAGCAGAGCAGATGAAAATGACTGCTAAGTGTGGGTGAAGTTGGCATGGAGGCTGTGGAAGGGGATTAGAAATCTAGAGTATTTATATGATAAAGGTGGACACAATTAGAGAAATAAGAAAGCCAATGGAAGAAAGGCTTAAACTCAGTCTAAAATGTACCATTAACTATGCACAGTAAATATTTCAAAACAAACTCCTCTTTTGCAAAAGTACAAAATCCAGGATTGATTCAAACTATGCCGAACTTAAGAGACCAGTAAAATTCTCTATTGTTTAAGAGCTAAAATCTTCTATATATTGATGAGTTTGGTGTATTATAGCAACAGAGAAAGGAAATTTTTTTAGAAAGTCTCGTAAGAGTTTTCATCTCTGACCGAAAACAGAGGCAAGAAAATTGTATGAAAGAAAATATCATTACAAACATTGCACCAGTGTGGATATCTCAGGCAATCATTCAATCTTTCAAAAAAATGAATCTGTTATTGAAACATTTCTACTTTCAAGCCAATAAACCATTCATAATTCCCTTTCACTCACAGTCAAATGTATTCAAAACAAAAAAAATATACAAGAAACTTAACAAAGAAAGGAACCTGGAAATTGAGGTCAATGCCCGACAACTACTAGTCTCTTCTGCTTTTCTTCTCACTCTGTTTCCTTCTCTAATCTTTTTCACTTCTTTCTTTCTTCACATTCCCGCTCGCCAAGAAAAGAACATGCAATAAGATAGAACCCCCCCCTCATAAATCAAATCACCCTCTTTTATTCCCTCCACTCCCACAATAACTGTTTCTTGTTTTTGTTTTTACTTGTATCTTTTTTTTTTTTTTTTCCGTTAACTCTAATTTCAGCATTTATAAAATTAGCTTAATTAAGCTCATTTTCCATAAAACAACAATAAATATATATAACAAAAATAAACAATTATTTGCAAATATTCATTTATTTTTAGAGCACTCAAAGCAAATGAATAAATAATCATCTAGTGGTGTGTGCGGGCTCTACGACATCTGAATCTGACACTAGGCGGGGAGCTAGATCTCTCTCGTCGACCACACCCCTGTCCTCCGACCTGCAACCACTCAAACACTCGACAAGAAAAACCATCATCAGTAATTCTCATAAGAAATATACCTCCAAAATTAATAAAGCATTCTAATATTGCAACATTTTACCAATTTCATAATTACCCAGACATGTCGAGTCATCCAAGTCAGCATAATTTGACTGAATGATCCGCTTAACTAGGAGGTCGCAAAACCGGTCATGACAAAATCTAGTGAAAGAGGTGTTCGGCTGTAGGGAGATTGTTTTTGGTTCCTCATTTTAAATTAATTCTTTATTGGTAGGGTTCCATAATATTTTACCTGCAAACTCTACCCATTTTAATCATGACACAGTTTGTGTAGAATCTTGAGGTAAGTCACTTGCCACAATTTCGGAGTGATTTTTTGGAAATTTGTACGCACTAGTGTAATTTTTTTGGTATTTTATTTCATTCTAAAACAATTGTCTTTTATCTGTTAGAGGAATGATTTGCATGTTTTTACTAGCTTCCCATCTGATGGCACTTCAAAAATGTTTTCAGTTCCTATTGTTCATAAATTGGCATCTCGCAACATTCACAACCTTCCTATATGTCAGATCAGAGAAAGAGCACCCAAATGTCGTTCCTCTTCATC
>MU227137.1:2486418-2513059 GCA_018584345.1 Thuja plicata
AATACACAGCTCCACTCAAACAGTCCATAATATCATCCATTCATGGCAATGGAAACCTGTACTTGATTGTGATCTTATTTATTGCCCTGGAGTCTGTACACATCCTCCACTCTCCATTCTTCTTTGGTGCTAATATTTCTGGTACAGCACAGGGACTCAAACTCTCACGGATCAATCCTTTCTGCAACAACTCATGCACTTGTCTGTTCAACTCCTCACTTTCTGCAGGTGTCATTCTGTGGGCTGCCTTATTCGGTAAACTCACTCCTGGAATCAAGTTCATCTGATGAATGATCTTCCTGACTGGTGGTAATCTATCAGGTACATTATCGGATACAGTATCCTAAAACTCATTCAACAAATCTGCAACTTCTATAGGAACATCTTCTACTTCTTCCTTACCAGCTTGTGGCATTAAAGCAAAACACACATGCTCATGCCTCATACCATCTAGGAACTTTCTTCCATCAATAAAAATTATTCTTGCACTACCACATACCTTTTCTTTTGTGTCATTCAATGGCTTTAGCTTATGTTGCACTCCATCCTTTGTCACAGAATAGGTATTCGCATGACCATCATGTACAACACATCTATCAAACTGCCATGGTCTACCAACAACATATGAAATGCATCCATAGATATGATATCACACAGTACCTCATCATGGTATCCACCAATCTTGAACTTCACGAGGCATTGTTCATTGACCATGATCTTGTGGTCATCCTGTACCCAGGAAATCTGATATGGATATGGGTGTTTCTGTCTCTTGAGCTTCAAATTTGTCACCATCTCTTCTGACACCAAATTTTCAGCGCTTCCACTATCAATAATCACATCACAACACTTACCCTCACACTTGCACTTGGTGCAAAACAGGCTCCTCCTTTGTTCAGTTTCATTCTCACAACTCAACAGGACTCTTCTGTTAATCAATGTTTCTCCTCTTTTAACATCTTTAGAATGTGATGATCTGGCATCTTAATCTACATGTGCAACTCTGGCCTAGCCTTCATTTCTCCTATCTATTCTTCCTTGGCACTGAGGACATTCAAATTCCCTATGACTTTCTTCTCCACAGTGAAAACATGTTCCACAGAAGCCTCCTCTTCTAGATCCTTGTCCTCTTCCTCTTCCTCTCTGATCTCTATTATTCCGATCTTGGAAACAATTGGAATTGTTTCCTTGTTGATTCTGACTATTACTGGCCTCATGCTTCTTTTTCAAATCTTCATTTCAGCCACCATATGTCTGTCCACCAGATCTTCCACCATGACCTCTTCCATTTTGCCTGCTCTCAAACTTCTTGTTCAACTTTTCTTCTAATTTCAGGGCAAACTGGTATGCCTCCTCAATACTATTCATTTGAACCAGATTTAACTCCTCCTGAATGCTTGGCCTCAATCCATTAAGGTAATGGGCAACTTTCTCCTTGTTAGCTTCCGCATGGCCTGTTCAGATGAGGATTCGATAGAACTCCTCCGTATACTTTTGGACAGATTTTCCTGCTTGCTTCAAACATTGCATTTTCTTCAGTAGGTCAAGCTCATAATCAACAGGGATGAACTATCGCTTCAACTTATCCACCATCTGATCCCATCTCATGATTTTATCCTTTCCTTTTCAATTTCACTCCAATTGGATCTCCTGCCACCAGATCTTCGCATGACCCTTCAGTCTGGCCTTCGCAAACTTGACCCGATCAGGATCCTTAATATCTTCATACTTGAAATATTCTTCACATTCGTTGATCCAGTCAATCAACTCCTCTAGGTTAAGATTCCCTGAAAATGTAGGAACCTCAATCTTAGGTCTTTTCCCAATCTTAGAAATGGCTCGGAAAAGCCTTTCTTCTTCTGGATTCAAAACTTCAACTTCTTCTTGATCATCATTTCCTTCTTCGGCTTCATCCTCACATTCATTTCTAACATTAAGATTCATTTCTCTACAAATCTCTTCTTGCAATGCTCACACTTGTCTCTGGAGCTCTCTAACCTCAGGTGTCACAACACCAGCTCTTCCTCCATGTTCCCTTTGTGGAGGCATTCTCGCGATGCGCGCTGAAACCCTAACCATGGTCCTGGTGCAAACTGCCTCACAGTCAGAGATCTGTTTACACTAAAACCCTAACCCACGGTGCTGGTGCAAACTACCTCACAGTCGGTGATCTGTTTACACACTCAGCAACTCCTGCTCTAATACCACTTGATGAAGGGTGCTCCCCTTAATACCACAAACACATAACAGAAATAGAGAAGCAACAATTTGCAAGAACAAAAACTGGACTTCTTATTATCTCCACAAATGCAGAATTACAAACTTTCAAAATTACAATATGCAAAGCCACATGGGCATTCCCCTTACAATATTCTATAGGATAAAGCCTCGAATTATTACCCAGATCTACCCAGAACTATCCCAAACTGCCTAAGACAACACTACGGGCCTTCTTTATATAGGCAATTTCCACCGCCCGAAAAGGTTCCAGAAATTTAGCCCTTAGGCCCGACCAAACTTAGAATTATTTTATTTTTCAATTTAGTACATCAAAGTCAGCTCAAAATAACTTTTGAAACCCGAACAAAAATTTTAAAGGAAAATTATTTTCTGCTATTTCAAGTGGCCCAACTTCTGGAGACCATAAATCATCACCAGTTGAGTCGATTGAGTATTATAACCCCATTTCAGAAATGCCACGAAGCGCTCTACAATAGTTGAATCAAGCAAGCTTCATTCAACCCAAGTTTTGACCTCATCCGGGGCCTCTAAAGCCTTCAAAACTAAGCTCAAAGTTTCTGTACCCTATTTTCAATACCAAAATTTTTGAATATCTTCAAAACTAGACCTGATCTAGCCATGAAACTTTACTGGTAGGCTGATATGATTGAGATGAACCTCCACATGCAAAATCAGAACATTCTGAGATTGTATGACCAACTTACTAAAAATAGAAAGTTTCCATAAATAGATACTCTGCACAAGGTAGCCTTTATTGAAAAGAAAACAAAAATATTTTTGGGTGATGCAAGATTGCCCTTACACCCAGGATGCTCCTACATCAGACACCCGGGGTAATTTGAGAAGTGACCTTGTCACGACTCAAGTGTGCAGAGGAAAACCAAGACGCTTAACCTCCTCCCTTGTCAGCCATGATGAATCTTCAATAGGTTGTCCTTTCCACTTGACCAGATATTCTTCATATGTCCTGTTCCTTGTGCTTCTACCAACATGACTATCCAGTATGTCTTCAATCTCCTTGATGTCTGAACTACTTGCTGGAATACTCTACTATGCCGCTGTGATCTCATCTTCAACACCTCCTTCATGATACTCTGTCAAATCTGAAATGTTAAACATTGGTGAAATATTAAGCTCACTGGGCAATTCTACCTCATATGCATTTCCTGAATCATGCTTCTTCAGTATTTTACATGGTCCAAACTTCTTCATTTTCAGCTTGTTATATGTACCAACTGGAAACCGCTCCTTCCGTAAGTGAACCATGACTTCATCCCCAACCTAAAATTCCTTATGTCTCTTTTTCTCATTTGCCTTAGCCTTATACTGTGCATTCATTTTGGTAATGTGCTTTCTCACTTCCTCATGGATGTTCTTCAAGTGTTCTGCAAAATCTTCAGCTTCAGCACTACTTATTTCTCCTTTATCTATCTTTCACAATTCAGATGCATTTCTTGGACTACTTCCATATACAATCTGGAATGGTGATTTACCAGTGCTCTTGTTGACAAAATTATTGTATGCAAATTCTTCCTATGGTAAAATCAAATCCCATCCTGTTGGCTTATCTCCAACCAAACATCTCAGCGAATTCCCCAAACTCCTAGTCACCACCTCTGTCTGTCCATCAGTCTGTGGATCATGTGATGAACTAAACTTCAAATCTGTCTTCAACTTCTTCCACAATGTACGATAGAAATATCCAACAAACTTAGTGTCTCAATCTAAAACTATGGTCTTTGGAAAACCATATAGCCTCACAACTTCTCTGAAAAATAATTTTGCTACATAAACAACATCATTAGTCTTCTTACAGGGAATGAAATGTGCCATCTTTGAAAATATGTCAACCACCACAAAGATTGAATCATGTCCCCACTGAGTCCTCAATAAACCAAGAACAAAGGCAATACTGATATCCTCCCAAGGATTCTCTGGTATAGGTAATGGTTGATACAACCCTGTATTCTACTTCACTCCTTTGGCCATCTGACATACTCTGCAACTCTGTACAAACTTCTTCACATCTTGCTACAACTGTGGCCAATAATAATTCTCGCTAACCAAAGCAAGGGTTTTGTAATGACCAAAATGTCCAGCCAATCCTCTGCTATGCTTCTCCTTGATGAGATTCTCCCTCATATAACTTCGTGGAATGCACAACTGACTCCATTTGAATAGCATACCATCCTGGATGATGAAACCCAACCATTTCATCCTGTCTAAAGTAACAGGTTCTGTACAAGCTTTTCAAGCTTCACCAAAATTGAGATCCTTTGGATATAAATTCTTGAGTTCATTGAACCCAACCACCTTAATCTGCATCTCTATCAGCAATAGTTGCCTTCTGCTAAGGGCATCTGCAACCATGTTAGACTTTCCTCTCTAATCTCTATTATTTTGATCTTGGAAATGATTTGAATTGTTTCCTCACTGATTTTGACTATTATTGGCCTCATCCTTCTTTTTTAGATCTTCATTTTGGCCACCATATGACCGTCCACCAGATCTTCCACCATGACCTCTTCCATTTTGCCTGCTCTCAAACTTCTTGTTCAACTTTTCTTCTACTTTCAGGGCAAACTGGTATGCCTCCTCAATACTGTTCATTCTAACCAGTTAAACTCCTCCTAAATGCTTGGCCTCAATCCATTAAGGTAACGGTCAAATTTCTCCTTGTCATCTTCCACATGGCTTGTTCGGATGAGGATTCGATAGAACTCCTCTGTATACTCTTGGACATATTTTCCTGCTTGCTTCAAACTTTGCATTTTCTTCAGTAGGTCAAGCTCATAATCACCAGGAATGAACTATCTCTTCAACTTATCCACCATCCGATCCCATCTCGTGATTTTATCCTTTCCTCTTCAATTTTTCTTGAATTGGATCTCCTGCCACCAGATCTTCGCATGACTCTTCAGTCTGGCCTTTGCAAACTTGACCTAATCAGGATCCTCAATATCTTCATACTCAAAATATTCTTCACATTCATTCCTCCAGTCAATCAACTCCTTTGGGTCAAGATTCCCTAAAAATGTAGGAACCTCAATCTTAGGTCTTTTCCCAATCTTGGTAATGGCTCGGAAAAGCCTTTATTCTTCTAGATTCAAAACTTTAACTTCTTCTTGATCATCATTTCCTTCTTTGGCTTCATCCTCACTTTCATTTCTAACATTAAGAATCATTCCTTTGTGAATCTCTTCTTGCAATGCTCACACTTGTCTTTGGAGCTCTCTAACCTCAGGTGTCACAACACCAGCTCTTCCACCATGTTCCCTTTGTGGAGGCATTCTTGTGATGCGCACTGAAACCCTAACCACGGTTCTAGTGCAAACTGCCTCACAGTCGGCGATCTATTTACACAAAAACCTTGACCCACGGTCCTGGTGCAAACTGCCTCATAGTCGGCGATCTGTTTACACACTCAGGAACTCCTGCTCTGATGCCACTTGA
Source organism: Thuja plicata (assembly GCA_018584345.1). Taxonomy (NCBI): domain Eukaryota; kingdom Viridiplantae; phylum Streptophyta; class Pinopsida; order Cupressales; family Cupressaceae; genus Thuja; species Thuja plicata. The sequence goes on from MU227137.1 coordinate 2,492,113, forward strand.
TGAAGGGCGCTCCCCTTAATACCACAAACACATAACAGAAATAGAGAAGCAACAATTTGCAAGAACAGAAAATGGACTTCTTATTATCTCCACAAATGTGGAATTACAAACTTTCAGAATTACAATATGCAAAGCCACATGGGCATTCCCCTTACAATATTCTGTAGGATAAAGCCTCAAATTATTACCCAGATCTACCCAGAACTTTCCCAAACTGCCTAAGACAACACCACGGGCCTTCTTTATATAGGCAATTTCCACCGCCCAAGAAGGTTCCAGAAATTTAGCCCTTAGGGCCGACCAAACTTAGAATAACTTTTGAAACCCGAACAAAAATTTTGAAGGAAAATTATTTTCTGCTATTTGAAGTGGCCCAACTTCCAGAGACCATAAATCATCACTAGTTGATCCGATTGACTATTATAACCCCATTTTGGAAATGCCATGAAGTGCTCTACAACATTAAAATTATGGAAGCTTCATTCAACCCAAGTTTCAACCTCATCCGGGGCCTCTAAAGCCTTCAAAACTGAGCTCGAAGTTTCTGTACCCTATTTTCAATACCAAAATTTTTCAATATCTTCAAAACTAGACCTGATCTAGCCATGAAACTTTACTGGCAGGCTGATATGAACCTCCACATGCAAAATCAGAACATTCCGAGATCATATGACCAACTTACTAAAAATAGCAAGTTTCCATAAATAGCAGCTCTCCACAAGGTAGCCCTTATTGAAAAGAAAACAAAAATATTTTTGGGTGATGCAAGATTGCCCTTACACCCAAGATGCTCCTGCATCACCCTTGCACCTCCTTCAAGTGCAAGTGCTAGTTTATAATCTAAGAGTCTTTCATCTGTAGAAACAAAAAAAAATAGCGTTTTCAGTAAATGAGAAGAAGAATCTACAAAATGGAGACTAAAAACCCTAAATTCAGAGAGATGATAGATCTCATCTCAGAGACATAATAGAGGAATGGAAGAACCATTAAATTCTAATAAGAAATCAAAAAAATTGTGCGTCTGCATAACTACAATCAATCTATGCTTGAACATTAGAAGGCAATGTTATAAAACTATGAGATAGAAATGGCTCTTGGCGTAACAAATAGACATTCAATCTCCAATCTTCTTTAATGTGAGACTCTTTCAAATGAAAATAGTTTCGAGAACTGATTTCTGAAAGATTTGAACATGCCTCCAACTATTCCAATTTGTGGCACATTTTCAATTGAAAAGTTACCTCTGCAAGACACCGAAGCCCATTTAATTCAAGACAGATAAACTATCGTGAGCACTTGTAGTGATCATATGCCCATGGAGGTAGTTGCGACTGTGTAATTCTCTGAAAATCTTCCCTATACCAGGATTTGAGGGGTTTGCTGATTTTAATGTGCATACGAGAGTAAAATATTAATAGAAATATAAACAGCTAATGAGGACAATAATTTGAACTACTTTGTAAGTGCCATTATTCCTATCATTTTGTAACTGTCAGTATTTGAATATTTTGTAACAACTTAATGCCTCTGGCGTAATTAGTTCCATATTTTACTTCATATTATCCACCTTCATTTTGTATGTTTGAAACACAACAAAAAAACACCAAATGCGGGGTTTCTTTACTTTCTTTCTTTCAAATTTTGTTAATTCTCACCATGTGTGAAGCTCACTTTCACTGAAAGTAAAATAGTAAAGTCTAAAATAACCAAAAAAAAGTCTATCACAAAATTATATTAAAAGAAAAATAAAACATTAATTGATTTCCTTCTATTTGAAAGGAAAACTAGGAAAGAACACCAAGCTTTTCAAGATTTATAAAAAAAAACAAAAGCTTACCTGAAATTCCAACATTGTTTTCAGATGGTGGTCTCAAGTGCCAAAATTTATACTTCTTAAAAATGATAGTAGAAACCCATAATTAATCTCCCAACATTTTTTTCCAAAATGTATGAATTTTTGTGTGGAGGGGAAGAATTGTACTGAATTTAAGTTTTTAAAAACAAATCTGTAATGTTCTTTGCAAATGGGCGACGATGATAAAATTGCATTTATGACACCTCTTGTAAGAGGATGACTTTGGTTGATGGTTGAACGCATTGTGTTGACGAGACTTTGTGACCGGGTCTGCCAACAGATGTAAGTTGTCACCGGGTACCGGGATACTGGCCAATTTTGCCTATAAAGGTTGTCCAGGGAAATAAGATTCCCCCGGCCTTCAAGCACGTGAGAGTCGGGTCTCAACAATGCGGGAGCTTAGTTGGGAGTGTGATTGTTTTGTTCAGGGGGGTAGCTGGTTATCTTGGCTCATCTTCTCTGGGGATTTCATTGAGTTAGGTTTCCTACAAGTGTGCATTAACTTTACCAAATAAACTTCAAAAGATAGATCAGGGTTAGAAGTATTCCATCTACCTATAGTTATGCTAAACATTCAAGACATCAACCATGCTCTAACATAATACACTAAATACTGAAGAAAAACGGAACCATCAGCTCATATTTAATCAATAGCAAGGGAAAAGAAGGTCGTTAATCTACTTAAAATATCAGAGAAAGGGAAATAAAGAACATCCAACATAAAAAATTGTTAATTTGGAGATCAGAATGCTAACAAAATCATTGATAGAACCCTTCCTTCTTCATTAACACGTTTCCAGCAAGCACTGCTACGTACAATAATGGTGGCTCCAAGGGAGCATCTAACTACTGAGAATCTCTAACAACTAAGGAGCATTGAGCTTTGCAACTAAGAAAATCTAAATGCTATAGCTATGGACTTCAAAATCATCAATTTCACTAACCCTTGGAATGAGGTCAGACTTATTATTTATACACAAGCTTCTGACCTAAACTAACCTAACTTATTTTACACTCAAATAATATAATACAATTTCCAGTGGCCGATACTACTTGCACCACACTACAAGAGATCTTGAGATGGAAACGGTTTGACATGTCAGAAGAATGAGACAAGAAAGGTGGAGTGGAAGAATCAGCCTTGAGAAGTGAGCCGTAAGGAGAAAAAAAGAAATTTGATCCTCCGGGGATCGAGGCTACATGCCTCATAAATGGAAGAGTGGCTCACTATCTTTGATGCACCAGGTGTTACGTTGAAGTGGCACCTTGGGAAGACCACATGTCAGAACCCTATTGTCGAGCTCACGTGCCTTGCTAGAGTCACCCAACCTCTGACATTCTTATTAACTGCTTTGAAAGTGACCGGTCGGCTTTGGGAACTAAGGCACATGTCACTTTAAAGAATTCAAAATGTTGGATCTGGGACTCAGTGATCTAGAAGCTTGCACCCCCAAAGAATAAAGAATACAACTGATACATGGTTGATGTCTTGAATGTTTAGCATAACTATAGGTAGATGAAATACTTCTAACCCTGATCTATCTTTTGAAGTTTATTTGGTAAAGTTAATGCGCACTTGCAGGAAACCTAACTCAATGAAATCCCCGGAGAAGATGAGCCAAAATAACCAGCTATCCCCCTGAACAAAATAGTCAGACTCCCAACTAAGCTCCTGCACCATTGAGACCCAACTCTTACGTTCTTGAAGGCCTAGGGAATCTCTTTTCCCTAGACAACCTTTACAGGTGAAGTTGGCCAGTACCTCGGTACTCAGTGACAACTTACATCTATTAGCAGACTTGGTCACAAAGTCCCATCAACAGAAACTGGCGCTAGAAGGAGGGCATGAACTCATCCCCCTCTAAGGATTTAGATTTTACACCACCTGAGAGTTCCCCAAGTCATATTTTTAGGAATTAGACCTTCAGTGGGATTGGGTCATTTTCGCCTGTGAGATTTGAAAGAATCCTTAGATCAGCCCCTAACCCCAGAAGGTTTGTTGAACTCAAGCCTTCTGCTTAAAAGAAATAGACCCTGAAAGCCAAGCCAACCACCATTGTCTAGGGACCTAGCACATCCTAGAACACCCAACTCTCCCAGACTATCCCAGGAAGTAACTTTCAATCTGTTCAGAACCCAATGCCCTCGATGGCTACATATTTTGGAAACACTAGGTCCCCGATGGGATAGTTCTTGGGTGCTACTCATGATCTTCCTTCGCACCTGGAGAAGATCTATCCCCGACATGAGCACTTGGGCTCATAAACTATAGAAAAGCATCTGCAAGCATACAAAGATGCCATGAACCAACACCGGATCTAGCATGAAGATGTTGCAACCCATATGTTCCCTCTATCCTTGGGACATAATGAGTTGAATTGGTACCTCAACTTGCCCACCAACTCAATCAATAACTGGCAGGAGATGGAGGACACCTTCTTGGTAGCCTTCCACATACATGTGGACCCAGCATGGTCCCACAGCCATTTCATCTCCATTGGGAAGGAACTGAATGAACCCCTCGCAACATTCAACCACCAGTTCCAATGCACCTTGAAGTGGTGCATGGGTCCCTTCATCCCATCCACTGATGTAACCATCTAGACCTACCTGAACATGATGGACCCTTTTGTTTCTACTCTCCTTTGGATAACTACCACCCCAGGTGACCAAGATACTTTGGTGAAGGTTTACAACCTGGCCTTGGAATTATCCCGTGGTTTGAACAAGGCCCCAGACAAGATTGGGTAGTTTTTTACCCTACAACATGGTACCTAATAGAACTTCCAACGCTGGGGGATATAACCCCAATAAAGAAATAGGTGCCCCTGCGATGGCCACAACCCCACCACCGTCAATAGACCAATAGTCCTGGTACATATATCCATCCCAAGTTTAGACAACACTAGGTCTGGAATCCTTTCCCTAGAACCATCTGCAGCAAATGCAACAACCACAGACACAACCTTCCAGAGTGCCTTTCTTTCAGTCATCCACGGCTGGAGGATTTTCACCCTTGACTCTAGCAAATGCTGCCACTTTCTCAGGGAACCAACAACAACAACTGTCACATTATGACATGAATACCCAGCTGATCACCAAGGTCAAATATCTCTGGCGATTATTGTCCTCACTGACTATGGACATGGGACAGCTGAAGGTGGGGTCCTATGCACCCCACAACTCCAATTCCCAGAGGGGGAACATCTTCTCCAGCCAATAAAATACCAATGCCAGAGGAAGGAATTACAAAAATGGGCCTCGACCCAACCAACAACAATGGAACAACAACACCAATGCTAGAGGTCCTCCTCTGAACCAAAACACCAATCAGGGTAGCACTGGACCCAGCCATTTTTCTCAATTTGTAGACTTCTACCTGATGACTAACTGGTGTAGATTGCACGACACTAATTCTCATTCCGAGGTGAACTATGCCACCCTAGAGAAGTTCATCCTGATCTCCCAGTTGGATAGGCAACAATCTACTGATCCACCGCCCCTGCAAACATCTACACAAGAGCTCACTCATAGTGCCTTTACCTATGAGGCCATCTTCTTTGGAACAAACAAGGGAGATGAAGAAGAGACCAATCTGCAAGGGTTCTTTAATGAATATATTTCGGCCTTTGAGGCCAACGCCTTCACTAACCTAATGAATCCTTACAACACTCAGAGTCAGGCTGGTAAAGGACTAGTTTATATGCCTATGCCTCCCAAAGACACTCCTCCCTAGGACAAAATGACTGATCAATTTGTCCCTCCGAAAGGCCCTGGCTCTAACCAAGCTAAGGACCCGGCTGAGGGAAGCCACAGATTCTCAGGACAAAGGTTTGACATCATGAAGGTGTTAGAATGAACTACCACCTCCATGACCTTGATGGAGATTTTGCTAAACTGTCCCAAGAAGAAGAAGTATCTTCTGAAGCTCTTGGGAAACCCAAAAGCCATCAGTCGCCAACCCAAGACTGTCACTTTTGATGATGCCAACGCGACTCTCTTATGAGGAAATATTGAGGATCCTCCCTTCCTACTTAAGCTGAACATATAAGGAAATAATATACACAATTGCCTGGTAGATTCTAGGGATTTGGGCAACATCATGCCTCTATCCATATATGCAAGAAGCTCAGATTCTGCCCTACCCCATCTAACAGTGCAGTAATCCAGCTAGATAAAACTGGTGTAAAAATGGTGGGTGAGCTAAAAAATATCCAAATTTAGCTCATCTAAGACCCCAGGATAATCAGCGTGATTGACATCCAAGTGGTGGACATCCCAGAGACTTATGGCATGTTACTAAGTCACAATTGGTCTAAGTCCCTTAATGGGTATTTCTCCATTGACTTCTCCCACTTATGGCTCCCTTGGGAAGGAGAATCCAACCAGATTTGGCAAGAAAGTGAACCCCATATGAAATAGACCCTCATCAAAGTCAGGAGGGTAAATGAAGTCCTCTTCTCTGAGACTTCGCCTGGGGTATATCGACCCCTAGAAATTTTTATATTTGATTTCACTCCCGGGGAAGATCCCATAGTTTCCCAGAGAATCCAGGACCTAGACGAAAAACTAAGCAGCGAGGTTGATTCACAAGGGGGCACAATGACTCCTGCTACACTCTTGTCTGGAACCTGGTTCCAGGTATATTATCAGAAACATTCAGAATTAGAGTGTAAGTGTTGCCTCTGTATTTCTACCCAACACATTGATACCTCCCAAAAAGAGAAACATAAAGAAAGCATGCCTGGGCCCAGTAAGTCCCTTAACAACACCCCCATAGTGCCGCTGGTTGAGGCATCTCAACCACAGATCTCCCCAGGGGAAAACCTCACCCACGTGCCATTAGAGCTGGAGGAAACTCCTCCCATTCCTCCCAGAAAAAATCCAAAAACCACTTCATCTTCCCAGCCCAAGACAACACACGATGACTTGTGGACCCTTAAGTTCGATGGGTCCCGATCCAAACAAGGTTGTGGGGCCAGAGTGGAATTGATCAACCCGTAGGGGAAATCCTTCCTCGCATCTTATAGGATGTAATTCAACTACACGAATAATGTCACAGAGTATGAGGCCTTGGTCCTTGGACTCCTGTTTGCACTAAGAAAAGGAATCACTCGCCTTTGGGCCCTAGATGATTCAGAGTTGGTTGTTAAGCAAGTCCGGAGTCAATACACCTGTCACAACAAAAGGCTGGCTACATACCACAATTGGGCATGGAGCCTTATCAAAGATTTTGATTCCTTCAACATTGATCTTATTCCCTAGAAAAGGAACTATGTTCTGGATGCCCTTATTGTGTCTGCCAGCACTCTCAAGCCAATGGCTAGATCCCGGCTCCAGAAATTATCTGTTGAGATGGTCCCCACCCCGTCCATTCCAGACAATGTCACCCATTTTTAAGTTTTTGATGATTAGCATATCCTAGCCTTTATGGCCAATGTTGGTGTCTTTGAGGACCATATAGTGGAGGAGAGAGAGTACAATGATACTAGGCAGGGTGATGAAGATGAGAAGATCATGAACCTACCAACCAACACCATCCGTAAGGGGATGGTTGCACTTGAATGAATCTTTGACTCAGACCCTCAGGGCCGAGAAAAGGTATCATCCTCCTCTAAGGGAGGTAAATTTGAGAAAGTCAACATTGACCTACCTAGTGAAGAGAAAATGATACACATTGGCACCTCCTTCTCCCCAGAGGAGAAGGAGAATATTCTCACGGTTCTCTAAGAATACATGGATGTAATCGCGTGGGGGTATGAGGACTTGAAAACCTATGATACATCCATTATGACTCATACCATCCCACTCAAACCTAATGCTAAGCCTTTTTATAAAAAGCAACAACCGATCAACCTACTGATTGAGCCTCTAACTCATCAGGAGGTTCAAAAACTACTGTCAGCCTAGATCATCTTTCCAATTCAACATACTACACGGGCTGCCAACCTTGTCCCTGTACGGAAAAAAAGTGGTGAGATCTGCCTTTGTGTGGATTTCCAAAATTTAAACAAAGCTTCCAAGAAAGATATTCATCCTCTCCCCTCATTGGATGAGGTATTGCAAATCATGAACAAATCACAAATGATGTCTTTCTTGGATGGGTACTCTGGGTATAACCAAGTCATGGTTAAATATGAAGACAGAGATAAAACAACGTTCACCACCAAGTGGGGAATGTTTGCCTACCAAAGAATGCCCTTTGGCCTAATCAATGCAGGGGCCACATTTTAGAAGGCTATGGACATTGTGTTTGAAGGCCTAGTAAATCAATTCATAATCATCTACATGGATGATTTGACCATCTTTTCCTGGGACAAGCGTGATCATTCTTCCCACCTCACTCAAATTTGCAAGAGATGCCACCAGTATGGAATATCCCTCAACCCTAAGAAATATATATTTGGGGTCAGTGAGGGGAAGCTGCTTGGTCATATTGTCTTCAAGAAGGGTATATCCATTAACCCTAAGAGAGTTGAAGCGCTGCTGAATCTACAGATGCCCGGCAGCAAGAAGGAAATGAGATATTTCTCTAGGAAGATCAATTTTGTTTGGCGGTTCATCACCGGATTCACCAAGATCGTAAAGTCACTCAATGAAATGATGAAGAAAGTTACTAAGATTGAGTAGAGCCCTAAGGCAAGGTGGGCATTGACCCAGATTAAATGAATGATAGCAAAGGCCCTAGTCTTGGCAAGTCTGGACTATTCCCTCTCCTTTTACATATATTCCTTTGCTTTGCCGCATTCTGCCATGACAGTTTTGACCTAGAAGATCGAAGGGGAAGAATGACCAATAGCTTTCACAAGCTCCCCCTTTAAAAATTCCAAAGTTTGATATTCACCTCTATAAAAATAGGCCTTTTCTCTCGTCCGTGCTATGAAGAAATTCTGACATTATATTCTCTGGAGAAAAGTAGACGCAATCATCCCAGACCAAGCTGTCAAGTCTCTACTGATGCAAATAAAATTGGGTGAAAGATGGGGGAAATGGATGGCCATCCTCCAGGAGTATAATTTAAAAATGCAACCCATGAAGATAGTTTGAGGCGAGGGACTATGTAGAGCGATGGTACAAGCAACTCCTAAGATTGAATGAAAAACTTATACAGTGGAGTCCATCACTCAGGATCCTTGGTACACATACCTGGTGTACTTGTTATTGAACAATAGATGCCTAGAGGGATTGCCTCCAAACAAACGTCACACCCTATGGTTGAAAAGCACACACTTCATGATAAAAAACAACATGTTTTTCTATAGGAATTATGAAGGGGTGTACCTCCGGTGCATAGACAAGGACCAGGCTGCAAAAATGATTGAGGAATTTTATGGGCAGTTTAGAACCGGACATGGATCAGCTGACGCCACTACCCACCAAATCCTCCGGGCTAGGTATTATTGACCCTATATCTTTAAAGATGTTTACACTCATGTTAGGAGATGCCACACTTGCCAAACTATGGCACATCATGAGTGGAACCCAGCTATGCCTTTGCAGCCGGTCTTGGAAGCTAGACCTTTCACCCAATGGGCATTTGAATTTATCAAGGAAATCAACCCCAACTCATCTGCCAACCACTGGTACATCTTGACTGCTACTGAATATTGTACCCGATGGTCTGAAGAAATCCCTTATAAAAACAACATTGCAGATGTAGTCATAAAATTCCTGGAAGAAAATATCGTCATGCGATTTGGAATTCCTTTTGCTATAGTATGTGACAATGGTTCAGTGTTTTATTTGACACAATTATTTGAATGGACCTATGATAGAAGGATCACTTTGAAGTTATCCAACAACTATTACCCTCAGGGGAACGGTGTTGCTGAATTGACCAACAAAAATTTACTTGACATGATCAAACATCTATTAGAACAGAATCCCTGGGACTGGCACAACAAGCTTAGGTTCTCTCTCTGGGCAGATCATATAAGATTAAAGGTAGCCCTGGGGAATTCCCCATTCCACCTGGTTTATGGTCAAAACCCAGTGTTCCCTATTAACCTACAGATCCCAGTGTTACAATTTATGCAGGAATTTGACAACTGGGACAACATCATGTAGGTTCAGCTTCTGAACGTAGTGAGAATGGAAGAACAAAGAGACACAACCCTGAAAGACTTTGTGCATCACCAATTAGTAGTAAAATGATGGTTTGACTGAAGAGCCCAGTGTAAGGCCTTTCAGATTTTAGACTTAGTGCTTTTGTGGGACAAGGCATGGGAAAAGAAAGGAAAGCACACCAAATTCCAATGGCTCTGGCTTGGACCATACTTGATATCTGAGATCTGTGGGGAAAATACTTATCGCCTTAGTACCATGACCAGAGAAGCCGTTCCATTGCCCGTCAATGGATAGTTTCTCAATCATTATTTCAAATGAGGTGAGTTTGTCGAGAGTTATATTTTATGTAAAGTCCTGCTTGTAAATATCCTTCCTAGTGCTCTGTTTGGGGTGCCTTGCCTTGTAAATAGTTCTGTGGGCTATCCTCTAGGACTGCCCCTTTTCCTTTTCATTTTGTTTTAGGCTCCGTTCTTTATTTTTTGGGTTCCCAGCATTCTACCTACCCTTTTGTAGACGGGTATGCTTTGCATAACATATATTCTCTGGAATAGTACCTTTTGCATTGTGTTGAACTTGGAATCTATTGTTAGCATGGTGGAATTGGTCCGCACTCCAAAGTTATTTTGTAAGTTTGGTAACAAGCCATGAGTGATCTTCACCAGATTCATCTCCCAGAAGTCTGGAAATCAGTTAGATCAAAATCAAAAGGAACAAGCAATCAAATACACTAAGAGTAGATCGGTCACACTAGTTTGTTGGCCCAAGTCTAAAAACTATTTAAATTCTTTTTGGGTCCAAAATTTTCTCCCCTCTTTAAAAATTTGAATTGGATGGAAAGGTGAAAGAAGTACCACCATTAAAATTAGCCTAAGCTTAATGGTGAAAGGAGTACCACATTCCCATCCAAGAAAGGAAAATAATGACAACTAAAGAATGGAGGAATTCTGGTATCCAGGGGGAAACAGGCAGATTTGATGACTTTGGTTTGATATATTTAGTGCCTCTTCTCTACTTCTCCCAGAGGTCATCAGCTTGATTTCCTTTCAAAGAACACACTTTACAACTGACGAAAGACCAATGATTGAATCATGTATGGGCCAAATTTTCTTAGACGCTTCTCACCTTGCAAGCAGGATGCTCCAAGTAATGATTGATTTTGGTTTTGCTAACTAGAGATTCTACAGTTCTCGAATGCACTAAGGCATTCATCCCAGATAGTCACCATTTGTTATGCCCTGCATACTTGTCCCTACATTTTGTGTGAAAAATGTTGGGTCCCCCCCTTTTTTTTTTTCGCTTTTTCTCTTTCCTTGTTTTCTTTGTTTCCTTTGTTTTTCCTCTGGGCGTTGCTCCTGTAAGGTTTGTTTTTCTTTTTCTTTCTATCTTTTGCGCCTCTGGGAGTTGGTCCTAGAGTTTGTTGTTCTTTCCAGATCTAGATTCCAAACTCTGAGATTCTCTTCAACCATGTCTTCTTTTGCGAGAAGGCATAGTTGCATGGAATCCCCAGGCCCAGAGTCCAAAGGTTTCCAGAGTTTGTGGAGAAGAATGTAACTTGTTTTTACCCTAAGGGTATAAATGGAAATTACCTATCATTTTCATAGTTACCGTGATTAAAACAATTAGAGCATTCAGAGATATTCTTAGGTGATTAAGGCGATTGAGCTGCGAATCATTCTATGCTTAGTGGTTGATTAAAAGTTGATTTACGGTGCTTGATTGTGATCGTTTGAGGGTAGAATTGTTATAGAGCACTCCCCGTGTTATTCTTCCATGCTCTTCATCATGTTTCTAGGTAGGTTTTTGATTTTTCCTTCTCTAGTTTCTTGCTTTTTGGTTGCTGTTTTCCTTTGCTTCATTTTGTGTTTGGTTCTTTTGTTTCCACCTTTTTTGCATTCCGCTTTTAGGTTGCCTCCCATTGGTGGGTTGGCTCTATCAGAGGATTTTCCACCCTCTACATAGTTGTAAACTTGTGTGTATGATGTACATTATCGTAGGGTAACTCTTGTGCCTTTGTAAATGTTGTATAATCATGTAAGCAGTTTGTAGATACTGTATATATGTCACCATTGTTCTATGAGCTTCACTTTGGCCCTCACAGAGATTTGGTTCCTTGTATTTTAGTGTATATATGTCTTAGCCTTCGACCCTCTATAAAATCATGTATATCTCTTGTATATCATTCTATTCATGATGAGCTCATCACACCCCATCTTTTCTTGCATCATTTTGTCGAGCTCATCGAGAGGGAGTCACCACGGCTTGAACTCGGCACCTCACTGGTTTGAGACATGGAAAATTTCTCTCTCCTATGTCATGTCACCTTAATGGTGGGATTAATTTCCCATGAGTCATTATTTAAACCCCATCCCATCTAGCATTTAGTTTCCCCTGTGTCAGCCCACTTGTTTCCATTTAATGTCATTTATGCTGCCTATCACAAGACCACGTGACAACCTGTGTCAGCCAAATATAGCTTACTATTGATCACATCGATAATGACTAGTTTATTCAGACTCTGGGTCCTGAGGAGTCCCTTGTCTTTTGTTTCCTCCTATCACTTAGTTCAACACCCCAGAATATAACTCACGTCTATTTTAAGTATTTTGGAATTTTTGATACATGCTAACACTTATTGGATGGGTGCAAGGTGGTGACAAATTCCCTAGAGTTTCTAATGCTCTTTTTATATATACTATGTTCTAATGGTTCTCCATTCTTGCAAGTTGTGGATAGTTGATCAAGATGTCTAAGGTAATCACTCCTCCTGATAGCCCGGAGCTACCTACCACCTCCACTCGGGAAGCCACAAAAACCAAGGCCGAAAAGATGTTGGAAAAGCTACCCTTAACCTCCAAATATGTGAAGGAGGGAACTCTCATGGGGTCCAAGGTGGATTCCAAAGTCCAAGAAATAAAAAACATGGAGCCTGGACTTTGGGCTGAAATGCAAGGCTTGATCTAGGCCATCTACAGGTTGAAGGCTGATGGAGACAATATGGCCACTCATTTGGCCGCCTCTGACATTATAAAGGCCACAAACTTTCCTTATTTGGTGCAGTCACCAGAATTAATATGATAGCTAGAAATACTATATAATGTACCTACTCAAACAATTCTACTCACCGATCCCTGACCATTACAATATCCAACAACAATTGTCACCCTGGATGCAGCGACTTTTACCTCACGGCTGGGGATTCTGTAGTTCAGGGGGTCTACCATCATCAACCAATCCAAATTGTTGAAGGAGTTCAAGGAAGATGAGATTTTCTCCTGACAATATCTCAATAGTCAGTGGCTGAAGTCCCCAAATAGGGACCATAAAAGGATGAAGTTGGAAATTCCCTATAGGGATTTTAAAGAGCCCATTTAGGTGGGCATTATAATCTTATGCAGGATCTTTGGATTGCGCCATGCCTAGGATTTCTCAGCGTGGATGTACTACTTTCCTTACTACATCACCACTTGTAGTCATACCTTCAATTAGGCAGCCATTATAACCACCATGTGGACACGCACCTGAAGGGCATCATCGAGAGTTCCAAGTTCTATATGAAATCCTTCATGCTATGGGCACTAGCTCAATAGAGGCTAAATTTTTTGGGTTTGGGGACAGTAGGTGAACTTGGGAACATGTCAAGCCAGTTAACACCATGGGATCATTATCCCCAAGTGTAATGGGAACTCAGTTTCCTGAATTTCTACTGGGTAAATGATGCTTTCATTTACCATAATATCCTAACACTGACCCAGGATTCCGGGTACCGATTATTGCAGGAGGCAATGAACTTGGTCAGCACCTACGACCACTATTTCATTCAGTTCCAACACGACACCTACATTTGGGTGACTGGCTTCTCTGGGAAGCCCTATCTTCTTCCCCAGTATTGCGGGGATAGAATCATTCTTTTGGAGTTCTGCTAGTAGATGATGGACCTGCACGCCTTCTTCACATTAAAGAAGTTTATCAACATCCCATTCCTATTTTTGTGCAGGAATTATACATGCAGCCTTGCCATGGCAAGGGAGGCAGATAATGAATTGAAGAGCCTGAGACTAGTGGAATTCCACCACACTAGAAAGAACTATGATCCTCTAGGAAAGATTTCCATAACACTTCCCCGGGCATCCCTCCCACACAAGGAAGATATTGAAGACTTTTGGGTGGACTGTCAAGACAGTTTTGATCTTCGGGCCTATCAACATTCACGCATGTCCAAAGGACTCATGAAGGCGCTTGACCTTCAGACTTTTCTAAAGGGATTTTTAGATGATGGGCCACTAGAGGACCTAACATACAAGGAACAAGGATTAGACAAGTTGGATCTCCCTCTGGTGGATTGGGCCACCCCAGAAGACTTGACAATCGAGGGAGTATGCCACCCTATTTTGGAGGCGAGTCACCAATATTTTTCTCGGGTGTGTCCCAAAAGCACACAGAAGGGACCAATTGTTCAAAGGTCCACTTCAGATTCTACTACTGCTACCAAACCTAGCACAATCAAGGGGAAATAAAAAGAGGGTACCCCAGCTAAGGTACCTCTCCAAGGCCCCACTCCTTTAATGATACAACTACAACAACAAATGGAGTTGACAAGGCTTTCCAGTCAGAAAATAAGCACACAGATATCCTATGGTCTCCTCGTAAATCCAATGGTGTTTGTTCACCCGGCGGGATCAACATGATGGGTTTGATGATGTCTTCAAGATAGATGAGCTCATGAATTTGCATGAGGATATTGGCCACATGATTGAAGAAATTTCCGCTCAAGATAAAGAGGAGATCTCTTTAGAAAAGGAAGTCCTAGAAGAAGAAGTTGCATCAGAGAAGGAGCCCTAAGATGAGGCACAAAAGGAGCCCAAGCAAGAGAGAACGCCGATGCAATAAACCAAAGATACATCAAGGCAACCCATAGATGAGCAATCGATGGTTGGGAAAACCAGACCTACAGGATCAACCGTACCCCCATTCATCATGCTCCAGATGCCTTTGGTTACTCTAGGTGATCAAGTGCCCCGGAGCACATTTAGTGAGGTAGTAATGGTAGCTGCATTGTTAAACTTTGGACAGAGACCCCACCCACCTCTAGAAGATGTTCCAATGGAGGAAAATGTTCGAGTAGGTGAGGTTAATGAAGCCAAAGAACCGCTGCAGTAGGATGACCGGGGAGCCCCAGAGAATGTAAGTGTCAGATCAACTGATGATGAGAGGGATGAGGAAGTCCCCAAAGATACAAGAAATATCAATATCAGAGAAGAAGTTCCAGATATCACAACAGAGGATGCCAACATGGTGGAAAATATAGAGGCCTCCAGAGAGCAAGAACTGGAATAGGATAATGGAAAAGAGCCTGATGACACTATACACCCCAGGAATGCACCGCCTGATTCTAAAAAGGGTCTAGATGCCTAGGTCTTAATAGTAGAGCCATCCCAGCTGCCCCAATGCCTGATAGAATCAAGGAAAAGAAAGGCCCCAATGGTTACATCATGTGTTCCACTCTCCCTGGCTGAAATGATGGCCTAGAATGCAGAGGCTCAAAAGCCTAAGAAGGCACAGATAGTTCATACCCTCCAGACTGACCCAATGGGAAACATAGTTGCAACTATTGCAACACCTCCTCCATATGTGGATGTAACGGCCGTAAGGCTCGAGGATTACAACATCATAGAAGTGGCACTGTGGAGAAGAGACACGTAGGGTAAACTAAACCTGCTGAGAGAGGCCACCAAAGTAGTAGAGGCCCAATCTATCAAATAGGGATAGAAGTTGAAGGAGGAAAGAGAGACTAATGCCAACTTCCTCACACATCTGGCAGAACTTACACAGCCTTTGGCCGAGATCTTCCCGGAAACCTCTTCCTCCTGATTGCCGCTTATGCAAGGCGACATGGATTCTCTCCGGGCCATGAAGAAGGTGCAGGATGTAGATGGGTGGTCCGTTGAGTAGGTAGCTTCCATAAGAAAATTTCTAGCAGCATCCCTCCCATATCTTTATCAGATTGACATCCTTATCATCCAAGAAAATGGCTCCACTATTGTATGGGAGCAAGTTTTAGAGAAGTATGAAAAGTGGAAGGCCGGGTTAGAAGAAATTTGAAACATCAGGGAAGAAGCTGCCACAGAGGTGGGAATTTTAGGAGATGAATCATATGATTCCCTCTAGGCCCAGTACTCTAGACTTGGCCTCAAAATTGAGGTATGCAAGGAAATGGTTAAGGCCTTGAAAGAAAAGGTGATTGTGGCCCAATATCCCTTGGGCCTATTTTAGGCATTTGTGGCTAGGGTATCACAAGTTGATCCCTTCACCACTGGGACATGCACTCCAGAGGACTAAATCCTCAATAAATTTGATGAATAGATGTAATCTCATATCCAGTTGCTAGAGATTTTGACCAGGGCAAGTTATCAATATTATCCAAGATGATGATCTGGGCACATGACACCATTAAGATGGTGGATGAGTTCCGGAACAGGGCTGGAGATGTTGAGGAGAAATTAGAGGTTGTTCATAGTTGATGGGATAGTATTAGAGATATTGACAAAGAAGGTGTAAGCCAGGTGTTGGAGGCATTCTGAAATAGTAAGGAACAATAAAGTTCTCTGTAGTCTGAAGAATTCCATCAACCATGTATCGGTTGTATTCTTTATTCTTTGGGGGTGCAAGCTTCTAGATCTCGGATCCAACATTTTGAATTCTTTAAAGTGACCCGTGTCTCGGTTTCCAAAGCTGATTGGTCACTTTCAAAGTAGTTAATAAGGATGTTAGAGGGTGGGTGACTCTAGCAAGGCACATTAGCTCGACAAGAGGGTTCTGACAGGTGGTCTTCCCAAGGTGCCACTTCAATGCAACACTTGGCACATCGGAGACAGTGAGTCGCTCTTCCATTTATGAGGTATGTAGCCTCAATCCCTATAGGATCGTATTTCTTCTTTTCTCCTTATGGCTCCCTTCTTGAGGCTGATTCTTCCACTCCACCTTTCTTGTCTCATTCTTCTGACATGTCAGACCTTTTCCATCTCAAGGTCTCTTGTATTGTGGTGTAGGTAGTACTGGCCACCAGAAATTGTATTATATTGTTTGAGTGTAAAATAAGTTAGGTTAGTTTAGGTCAGAAGCTTGTGTATAAATAATAATTCTGACCTCATCCCAAGGGTTGGTGGAATTGATGATTTTGCAGTCCATAGCTACAAAATTTGGATTTTCTCAGTTGCAGAGCTCAATGCTCCTTAGTTGCTAGAGATTCTTAGTAGTTAGATGCTCCCTTGGAGCCACCATTATTGTATGCACTAGTGCTTGCTGGAAACATGTTAATGAAGAAGGAAGGGTTCTATCAATGATGTTTTTAGCATTCTAATCTCTGGATTAACAATCTTTTGTGTTGTATGTTCTTTATTTCCCTTGCTCTGATATTTTAAGTAGATTAACAACCTTTTTTTCCCTCGCTATTGATTAAATATGAGCTGATGGATCCGTGTTTCTTTAGTATTTAGTGTAGTATGTTAGAGCATGGTTGATGTCTTGAATGTTTATCATAACTATAGGTAGATGGAATACTTCTAACCCTGATCTATCTTTTGAAGTTTATTTGGTAAAGTTAATGCGTGCTTGCAGGAAACCTAACTCAACGAAATCCCTAGAGAAGACGAGCCAATATAACCAGCTATCCCCCCAAACAAAATAGTCACACTCCCAACTAAGCTCCCGCACCATCAAGACCCAACTCTCATGTGCTTGAAGGCTTGGGGAATCTCATTTCCCCAGAAAACCTTTACAGGCGAAGCTGGCCGGTACCCTAGTATTCGGTGACAACTTACATCTATTGGCGGACCCGGTCACAAAGTCTCATTAACACATTGCATAAATGTTGAGCCCATTTTAGTCATTCAGTCATCATTGTGTTTTTCTCTTCTTCTATTGACTTTGATTTTTCATTTATTTTGAAAGCAAGTTATGGATTTTATAGTTTATAGATCTGCTTTATGTGGGTCAAGGTTTTTTATTTATTTCCTTATATTTGATTGATAGACATATTGTTTGAATGCCTAGATTTATCTTTGTAGTTATCAAGTTTGATATTTGATGCCACTTTCCTAAGTCAATCAATTTGGGTTTTATTCTGTAAATTCTAAGGTTTTTGAAATGCTATAAATGAAGTGTTCCTATTGTGAAATTACATAGAGAAAAAATGATTAAAAGAAAATACTTATCTCAAAATCCAAAACTAATTTACCTGAGCAACATAAAACTTGTAACGCAGAAAAAGGGTGTCTTCAACCTGGTTTTCCATGGTTCAGAATTTTTAGGATCTTTAGCATAGTTTGCCTCGTTCGCATAGAAAATAGTTTTTCTTCAATATAAAAAATTGGCAGCTACAGAGTTTTAAAAAATGGTGGGCGGGATAATTTCCAAATATATGCTGGGCAGATTGATTTGAAAAATATGTGGAACATGATAATTTATAATCTTTCTTAAATTGTCAAATCACCAAAACTTTGTTAGCATTCACCATCTGTAATTCCATGAATTGATGATGCAATGAATTTACCATCAAATCATTGTTTTCAGGTGATGGATGGCCATGGGATATATGATAGGCATAGACATACAATTTAGTTTTCTATTTAGCCATTGCCCAATAGAAATAGGCACACATTAAGCTACTTTGACTGCTTATGTGGCATATGTGGGCCCATTTTTGTTGGCAACATCTTTTCTCATTCCCGTTCAAACTGTACTCATCATTGATTTCAAATTCAAATTAGGGGAGAGGACCCGGTAGTTGAGCACCCTAACTTCACGATTCTTGAAATCTTACATGGAAAGTTCAAATCACTCCCATTTTTTAACAGTACCTTACTTGGCAAGTCCCCTGCTTATAACTAAGGTTTCAGGTCCATGTCATCAAATATGATACCACATCAACATGCTTTTTGCCAAGGTGTCCAAAATAACCCCAAAAAAAGGTGAGACCAATCATAGTGCATTAGGTACCCCCATACTTGTGTAGCTGATGTGGAATCACACAATTGGTTGCTTTTTAGATTAAGGGATACATTTAATTCAATTACGGATAGTCATCATTAGCAAAAATAACTTTAAAGTCACAACTATTGATACAATGCTGTAAAAAATATTGGATTTTAAATCAACGGGTGTGGGTAATTGTTAGAATAACTGAGAGGGGGGGGGGGGGGNGAGAGGGGGGGGGGGGTGTGAATCAGTGGCCTAAAAAATATTTCAATAAATTAACCCAAAAACTTATTACCATAATTATAAGCCTCTAGTTATCTTCAGTCCTACAAGATGAATGCCTTGAAATAATCTCAACAAATAATTACTACTCGTAATTCACTGTTAAACCTTATTCTTACTATTTACCCATTAGCAGTCTTTTATTTATTAAAATGCAGTAAATAACTTAGTGTATACCGATCAATCTAGATTAGTTATGTGTAATGAAAAACACTAAAGTAATGACTCATAAACACATTGACACATGGAGTTTTAATGTGGAAACCCTATTAAGGGAAAAACCACTTGGAACCAGTAACCTAAAATTTTCACTCTTCTGAAGTGAGCTCAATGAAGAGCCAACCCTGTTAAAGGTTACAAACACACTGTTAGGTGTGTCCTTGTTAGAGAATTTAAATAGAATAGTTTGTCACTTGATATCTGGCATCTCTATGCTACCTTTTATAACCAAACCCATTGTAGTTTGTCAATTGGTATTTGGCATCTCATGCTATCTTCATGACCAAAAATTTTGATACTCCTTGAGATGTATCTCAATATAAAAAGGATTGTTAAGTCCTACTCGGTTAAGATACTTCTCTGATTCAATGGTTAAACTAAAACAGTAAATGATCTATTCACATATACAACTAAAACTTGTAGATTTTTCAGATCTATTGTAATCTCATAATACCTTTCTAATCAATGTCTCCTTTTAATACCTTTGCTCCACTTCTTTATGATTGGTGATGTTGTGCTTCTCTGTTGCTCGGTGTCCACAAAAATATAACTCTATTCTTTAGCTTGATTGATCAGGACTGTATAAAGTTGTTCTTGATCAGTTTCTCTTCAACATCTCTTCTTTTTTCATCCTTTATGTTCCCTCAATTCACAATGAATTATATTTTCTCTTTATAGAGATGACATCACCATTTCTAATTCATTGACTTTCTTGTTCTTGGCATGATCCACAATTATAGGCTTTCTTTCTTTAAAGATTTAATTTAGTTTTATCCTGTAGATTTCTCCTTGACAACTGGAATAAAATAGCTTTATATCTCTCACTTATCTCTAGCTTTAACTTGTTGATGAAAATAAAATTAACAACCAGTTAACTCCTTCTCTAGCTCTTTCTAGCTAAGTCTTTTTTTATTTTCTGAACTTCAGTTCTCATCGGTCAACACTTCAGTTCTCTTTGAGTTTCTCTGTCAGGGTTGTCTGTCCGTCAAGTATCTCTGTGATTCTATCCATTAGTAATGCTTGTGATTCTACTGATCAGTAATTCTTGTCAGGTTTTGTGCTCGAGTATCATTGTGACTTTACTTTCGGGTTTCTCTGTCTGTCGGGGTGTGTAACCACCTGAATTTGGTCTGTCGCAACTATGGACCCTATTTTCCCTAAGTATGATCATACCCTTGATTTATGTCCAAATGACCCTGTTACTGCTTGGCATAATTCTTTTAATCAATTTAATGTCCTAGGTGATTTTTATCACTGATTTATATTAACTATTATAGCCATACAATTCAAATCAATTTCGACCAATCAGATCCAATCAAAATCAAACATGGCTATAGTATTTAATTATAAAGGAATTAAATAATCCCTATATCAAATAAATCACTTGCAATCAACCCATTCCCCTAGCCTATTTAATCTAATTAAAATGGTTATAGTCCTCTAATTATTAAAAAGCAATTAAATTGTTTTAATAATTAATTCCTATATTTCTAAATGAATTAAATAAGTTTATTTCATTTATTAATATTCCCCTAAACCCCAAGCTAACCC
>MU227137.1:2529333-2585094 GCA_018584345.1 Thuja plicata
CTCCTGATTCATAAATGAACCTTGTCCCCCCCTCTCTCTCCCATTCTTCTATAAATAGAAGCCTGTTTTGAGAGCAAATAAGCCTTCACTTGAGATTAGAATTGCATTGTTATGCTGCCATTTTCATTCTAGAATTACATGCTATTTTATTACATGCTAGTTTATCATTGTTATTTCACCATTTAGAGTTAAAATATATGCTTTTACATCATTTATCTTATTTTTGAATTAAATCCTTCATGCTAGGTTGTATTGGTCACTGATTCAATAGCATATTCTGAGGGCTGATATGTTGTTGGTCACACTCCTCCTAGTTAGAAGGCAATAGATCGGTTTTAGTGGGTTTCCTATGTTTTTCATGTTTTCACTAACCTCAGGATGCTAATATAATGATCTATTGAAGTGTTTGTGTTGATTCTGACAGGTACCCAAATACACACACACAGGGTGTACTGCCCGTTGGTGTTTGTTGTCACTTAGTGAATACTTAAATTTTATGCATTATTGATAGCATAAACTTTATCTATTTGATTTCCCTAAAGTATATATAATGTGTATATGACCAATCTGATTCATATCAAGTTGACATCAATAAAAATACAATACATTAACTAATTTATTGTGTTGCATTAACTTTCCATAGCTTGGTGATCATCAACTTAACATCTTCAAACATTCAATCAATTATGGTTCATCAATCTCCCCCTTTAGCATTGATGATAACACACTACATTATCGCACTATATTATTACTAATACAATATGAAATATATCAGTTGTAGTTCATTAGTCAACCAATCTTATTGTTCCATAACTAATACAAATGTTTGGATTTTTGTAATCTCATATAGCTTAGATTTGTTTCTTATTGCTCTCTTCAATCTTCAATCCCTTCATTGGATAGATGTAGCAGCTTCTGATTCTGTCTTTGATGTTGTCTCTCCCTTTGACTATTCCTCTCCTTGATCATCTCTTTTTCTTTTGATAACAATATAGTCAATTCTCCCTTATGATACTTCTCTTCCTTAGAATGATTCTGATGAATATAATCTTGATATTCTCTCCCTTTTAGGTTTAATCTCTCCCTTTCTTGATAATCTAGATAATCTCTCCCTTTGAAAATAATGCCAAATATTTCTTCCATCTTTTTATAATATACTCCTTGAGTTTCCTTTTCATCAACAATACAATACTTCTGGTGTTCGGTAAAGATATGTACCTTGCTGTGTACAAATGTCTCTTTGAAGTCCATCTCTTTGCTTGCATCAACATGAATGATCTTCTGATTATGTATAGGCTGACGCATCCTCCTAATCATATTACTAACCAATAGATAAGGGTCAGACCCCTAGTCTCTGTCTCAGGTACTCATATGTATCTTTAGGTAATGGCTTTATGAATATGTCAGCTAATTGTTCCTTTTATTGAACATATTCAGTATCACCTCTTTCTCTTAAACTTGTTCTCTTAGGTAATGATAATTGATTGCAATATGCTTAGTTTTAGCATGCATGACATGACTCTTTGAAATGTTTATTGCACTAATATTATCACAATAAATAATCACTGATTCAAGAATTTTCATAGTCATACCTTCCAGTAACTGTTTGATCCATGCAATGTTAGAGCAGTTTGCAGTAGCATCCACATATTCTACTTTTGTAGTAGATTGTGAGATGCATCCTTGCTTCTTACGGATCCATGTGACAAGTCTGTCACCCATGAAGAATGCTCCTTAAATTGTGCTCTTTTGTTCATCTAAGTTTCTAGCCCAATCAACATGTGTAGAGACTTGAAGCTCGCATTTTCCTTCTCTTTTATACCATAAGCCATAGTCTTCGGTATTTTTTAGATATCTTAGAATTCTTTTGACAATAGTCATGTGTGATTCTTTGGGATTAGCAAAGAATCTTGCAACTATTCCAACTACATGTGCTATATCTGGTCTAGTATGAGTTCAACATACATTAGTTTGCTAATCATTAATCTATATAAGGTTTGATTTACCTCATTTGATTTGTCTTCCTTTGTCAGCTTGGATCCATTAGCCATTAGTGTTCCAACTAGTTTGGAATCTTCCATTTTGAATATCTTGAGAAATTCCTTGATGTATTTGGATTGAGTGATGTATATGCCTACATTTTGTTGAAGAATATGTAGACCAAGAAATAATTTGATCTCCCCAAACATTGACATCTCAAATTATTTTCTCATTTCATCAACAAATATTTCAGCAATGAAAATGTTTTCATCAGTATCTTCTTTTAAATATAGATTGCTATTTTCACTTGTTCTTATAAATCCTATGCTTATGAGATAGGAACAAAGTCTCTCATACTAGGCTCTTGGTGCTAGTCTCAATCCGTACAAGGCTTTGTGTAGTCGACAAACCATGTTTCTCTTGTTTGGATCAATAAACCCTTATGGTTGTTCAATGTATACCTCTTTTTCTAGTATTCCATTTAGGAATGCAGATTTGACATCCATCTGGTATACCTTGAATCCTTTGAATGCAAAATAAGCAAGTAAAATTCTTACCCCTTCTAGTCTAGCAACGGGTGCAAAGGTTTCACCATAGTCAATACCTTCTTCTTGTGCATACCCCTTGCATACTAACCTTTCTTTGTTTCTCGTGACTTCTCCATTCTCATTCAGCTTGTTTCTGAATATCCATTTGGTACCAATGACATTCTTGTCATTTGGTCTTGGTACTAATGTCCATGTAATTTTCTTCTCAATATGTTCTATCTCTTCATTCATAGAACTAACCCATTCTTCATTCTCTAGTGCAGTGTTAACAGATTTAGGCTCAAAATCACAAATTAAACATCTAGTATTCAGTGACATACATCTTGTTCTCGTTCCAGCCTTTTTGTCTCCTATGATCTAGTTTTATGGATGGTGTCTTTTGACACACTTGGAAACTATTGATTCATCTCTTTGTTCATCATCTTGACCTTCATTCAGATCTCCATCACTTTGAACATCATTTTGAGCAATTTCCTAATTTTTAGTGTTTGTAGCCTAATTTTTGGTTGCAATGTTCTATTGCTCGGGAGCGATACAATGTTGCTCAGGCATAGTGTCAGGTTGTTTAGTGTAAACAAACCTGTTGTAGTCTTTTGGTTCCTTTTTTTTTTCCACATCATTTTTCTCTGCATATTCATCTATTCTAACATTTGCACTTTCAATAATTTTGTTAGAGGACTTGTTAAGACATTTATAAGCCTTGCTCTTGGTGGAATACCCTAGAAAGATTCCTTCTTCACCTTTAGATTCAAGCTTTCCATTTCTATCTTCTTTCAAAATATAACATTGACTTCCAAAAATTATGAAGAAACTTACATTCGGTGTGTATCCATAGCATAGCTCATAGGGTGTCTTTTTGGTGTCTTTCTTCAATTGTACTCTGTTCAATATGTAGACATTAGTACTGATAGTTTCCCTCTAGAATTTTTGAGTGATGCTTTTCTCAATCATTAATGTTCTTGTACAATCAACAATAGATCAGTTTCTTCTTTCGGCAATCCCATTTTGTTGTGGTGTTCTTGGCGTAGAAACCTGTCTTTTAATTCCATGCTCATTGAAAAAGTTAGTGAATTCATCAGAAACAAATTCTCCTCCTCTATCCGATCTTAAGCATTTTAGTTCCTTACCACTTTTTTTTTCTACCATAGCCTTATACCATTTAAACATCTTGAATGCCTCTGATTTTTCTTTTAAGAACATAACTATCATCATTCTAGAATAATCATCAACAAAGAGAATGAAATATCTATCACCATAGTAGCTCTTTGTTCTCATGGTTCCACATAGATCAATATGGAATAATTCTAGAATAGAAATATATGTATGGGATTTTATCGTGAAACTAGAATTTGTCATTTTACCTTTTTGAAAATTCTTACACATGATATGCTTGGGCTTTGACATGCTCGGTAAGCCTATTTATTTATTTTATTGCTTATATTAATCATGTTGTCAAAATTCACATGACATAAAATTTTATGCCACAACCATATGTCTTTGTTTCTAGCCATTAAATAAGTAGTGTTTATATCACCAAGATAGAATAGGTTACCTTTTGTCTGTTCACCAGTTTCGATCAACCTTCCTGATTAATTGAAGATCTTTTCCTTCTTATTCTCAAATTCTACTCGGTGACCTGTGTTATTCAGCTGTGAAACACTCAATAGATTATAAATAAGTCCTTTTACCCAATATACATTTTCACATTTGATTAGGTTATTCAACATTATGGTTCCTTTACCTTCAAATGGACAAGGTGTGTCATTACCTATTCTTATTGATCCACCATTATAGTACTCAAAAGTTTCAAACTTTTGTTTATCACCAAACATGTGGTGAGTGTAGCCACTATCTATAATCTAGAAATCATTCTTACTAACCTTAGATATGAGCGTAGTCTCTACATATTTTCTTCTTCTTCTGAATCATCCTTCATGGCCACAAATACCATCTCAATGTCTTAATCAGATTTGGTGTCAGTATCTCTAGCTCTGTTCTCAGCCAGGTAACAAGATTTCTTCTCTTCGTCCTTGTAGTCTTGGGTATCTCTTCTTTCAGATTGTCAGTTGCTTTGGTAATATCTGTTATCATTTCTATCAATCTTCTTTTCATAGGGTCTATCATTACTTATATCATCTTTTCTTATGTTAGGATATCTAGCAGTAAAGTGTCTAACCTCTTTACAATTAAAACATACAAGTGATAATTTACCTTTGTATCTACCTTTACCTCTCTGCAATCTTCTAGCCATTAGTGCTTCTATCTCATCAAGATTTTGGTCATCAATATCACTTTCACTATCATTCCTTATAGGTTGTTTATGACTTGACTTACTTATTTTCAAAGAAGATTTGAATGCATACTCTATAGATGGTAAGACACTATTATAAAGTTATTCATCTCAAATGAAATCAGTCTACCAACCAAACTATCTAGAGTGACATTGTTATTTTCTACTGCTCTTATTTCTTGTATAACAGATACTCTAATATCATAGATAGGCAATAAGGTTTTTAGGATTTTACTTACCACTGTCTCTTCTTCAAGTATGCCTCCAACTCCTTGGATAAAATTGACTACCTCTTTGATTCTGCCAATGTACTAAGTGATATCTTCTCCTTTCATTCTTAGGTCATCAAATTTACCTCTTAGAATTTCTACCTTTTCTCTTAGTATATTAGCATCTCCTCCATGTACTAGCTTCAGCTTGTCCCACATTTTCTTTGCAGAGGTGTAGGTTTTGAAATTTTCAAATTCAGTATTGGAGAGGAGGAAGCAAGCTCTATCATTATAGAATTATGCTCATGCTTTTCTCTCAATTGATCAAGTGTGTGAGGTCCTATGGTAAACACGTATTTAATATCCAAGTATTGAGTTACATCATTTCCAATACCTGATAGGTGGAGTCTTATCCTACTTTTCCATGATGCAAAATTGTCCTTATTCAACTTGGGCACATCTCATTTTCTCATCTTGTGATCTTTTTCTTAGGTTTTTGAGACCTTCCTCCTAAGCACACAAGCTCTGATACCAATTGGTAGAATAAATCAGAGGGGGGGGGGGGTGAATCAGTGGCCTCAAAAAAATTCCAATAAATTAACCCAAAAACTTATTACCACAATTATAAGCCTCTAGTTATCTTTAGTCCTACAAGATGAATGCCTTGAAATAATCTCAACAAATAAATACTGCTCGAAATTAACTGTTAAACCTTATTCTTACTGTTTATCGATTATCATTATTTTATTTACTGAAATGCAGTAAATAACTTAGTGTATACCGATCAATCCAAATTAGTTATGTGTAATGAAAAACACTAAAGTAATGAATCATAAACACATTGACACATGGATTTTTAATGTGGAAAACCTGTTAAGGGAAAAACCACTTGGGACCGATAACCCAAAATTCTCACTCTTTTGAAGTGAGCTCAGTGAAGAGCCAACCCTATTAAAGGTTACAAACACACTTTTAGGTGTGACCTTGTTAGAGGATTTAAATAGAATAGTTTGTCACTTGATATCTGGCATCTCTATGCTACCTTTTTTGACCAAACCCAGTCTAGTTTGTCAATTGGTATCTGGCATCTCATGCTGTCTTCATGACCAAACCTTTTGATACTCCTTGGGATGTATCTCAATATAGAAAGGATTGTTAAGTCCTGCATGGTTAAGAGACTTCTTTGATTCAATGGTTAAAATGAAACAGTAAATGATCTATTCACATATACAACTAAAACTTGCAGATTTTAAAATCTATTGTAAGGTCATAATACCTTTCTGATTAGTGTCTCCTTTCAATACCTTTTCTCCACTTCTTTCTACTCAGTGATGCTATGCTTATCTATTGCTTGGTGTCTACAAAAATAGATCTTTGTTCTTTAGCTTGATTGATCATGACTGTATGAAGTTGTTCTTCATCAGTTTCTGTTCAACATCTCTTCCCTTTTCATCCCTTATGTTCCTCCCATTTCAAAATGAATTAGATTGTCTCTTTATAGACATGATATCACCGCTTCTAAGTCATTTAATTTCTTATTCTTGGCATGATCCACAATTAAAGGCTTTCTCTCTTTAAAGCTTTACTTTAGTTTTATCCCATAGATTTCTCCTTAACAACTGGAATAAAACAAATTTATATCTCTCACTTATCTCTAGCTTTAAATTGTCGATGAAAACAAAATTAACAACCAGTGAAATCCTTCTCTGGCTCTTTCCAGCTAAGTCTTTTGTCATTTTCTAAACTTTAGTTCTCATCGGTCAACACTTCAGTTCTCTTTGGGTTTCTTCGTCGGGGTTATCTATCCATCGGGTATCTCTATGATTCTGTGTGTCGATAATTCTTGTGATTCTTCTCATCGATAATTCTTTTCAGGTTTTGTGCTTGGGTATCACTGTGACTTTACTTTCAGGTTTCTCTATCCATCGGGGTGTACTATCCATTGGTGTTTATTGTCACTTAGTGAATACTGAACTTTTATGCATTACTAATAGCATAACCTTTATCTCTTTGATTTTTTTGAAGAATATACAATGTGTATATGACCAATCTGATTCATATCAAGTTGACATCAATGACAATACAAAACATTAACTAATTTAATGTCTTGCATTATCTTTCTGTAGCTTGGTGATCATCAACTTAAAATCTTGAAAAATTTAATCAGTTATGGTTCATCAATATTAATTTAACAAATCCTATCACAACCATTGGAACATATTCAAGTATTGGGTCCTCTCCCCTATTCTCACTCAGAAGCATGGAAAATTTGTTTGACCACATAAAACAAGAAAATGGTTGCTAAAGCAAGGTAGACTATTCCCACATATGTGTGAGCATAGATTTTGATGCAGAACAAATACACAAAGGGTTATTGTAGCAGTGACATAGTGTAAGGGGATACAGTCAAAAGTGCTTTGGATGATAGACATGCAAAATTTGGAAGCATTGGAAAAGCACATAAAGTGTAGAGGTCTATTTTTCTACATCCTCTCAGTCTCAGCTAACAAACATGTTCTATGTTTTGATACATTGATCTGCAGTGATTTCCTTTACCTTTACTTCTTGTGTGTCATGCATTTTCCATTCTTTTGAGGTTCATAGCTCAACTTTTTCTTCGATCATTAAAATACAAAGAAGGCAATTGAACTAAAATGTGGTCATGTTGAATGCTATGATTGTAGGAAAGATGCAACATTTGTTTGCTAAAAATAATTTAGAAACTATTAACCAAATGCACAGTGTAAGGCCATATTCTACAATCATTTCCAGTATACTCCCACCATTGTCTATGCAACACCCAAATCCTCCATAGAAAAAAAAATGTGATACATACATAAAAACATGGACAAAAACCATGGGCATGTATGGCTTCGATGGTGCCATGGCTGGATGTCTAGGCAACTACAGGATTGGGTCTCACCAATGGTGACCTCAGCATAAAGGAAAAATGATCAGAAAAGGCCACCAAAAAAGAAACCACCGAAAGAGGTCACCGTGACAGGTAAATATGCACGGTCTACAAAAACTATAGTGCACCGCTAGCTGATGACTGTGACCATAATGGTTTGCTAAAAAAGGTAACTGTGTGGCTAGTTAATGACCATGACCATGATGGTCTGCAAAAAAACATAATTGTGCTGCCAAACCCAACCGCACTATGATATTTACTTGGCCATCACCTAACCATGGGAGGATATTATTTTGGTTGTCTGCAAATGTAACTTTAGCCCTAAGAAAAGAAAGTGGCAGTGGTGGGAATATTGTACATGACATATGTTTAGCCAAAGTTGGCTATTATTTTTCTTCTCTTTATATGGTCTTTCTATAAATTCAACATAGAGAGTAACTTCCATTGCTTTGTGTAATGTAAGAACTATCTCCTTCATTATTTCACACAGTCTACAATCAAGTGAAGGAGTTACATTGATAAAATTTAAGATGTGAAATCCCTAAGTCCATATGACTCCCTTATCAAATTCTACCAATATTAAATTTACGTGATTGAAATAATGTTGATTATTTTTGGGATAGTGTGCAAGGAGAATCAATGGATAATATTACCTCCAAGGGATAAAGTGCTAAAGGTTATAACTGTAAAATAGAAAATTGATGTATAGGAAGAAATGGTAAAAGATAATGTGGTATTTATGTTAATAGTATTGAGGAGAAGATAAGATCCCCTTCCTAACCCCAAAATTTACAAAGGAAAGATCCACTGTGATCAACCATAAGAAAATGGTTAATGTACAAATGCATCAATCGATCAGAAATAAAAAGAAAGTATTATAATCCCGAATAATGGATGAAGAATGCAATTGATTAAGACCTTAATTGAAATGAATTAGAAGACAAGTAATAACCTCAAAATGTAACAGATCAGAATAATTCTATTTTTGGGTGTCTACACAGAGTTTCCCAAAGTTCTGCAATCGGATCAGGCACAGAAACACAGAGACGAAGAAAACCCAAAAATCTTTTCTAGATTTGGCTCAGGTTGATTTTGACCCAAAAAAGAAGGTCAATTCTGACCCAGAATAGAAAGTTGATCTTGAACTATAATAGAAATTTGACCCTGACCCAGAATTGAAAGTCGACCTTGACCTGCATAGTTAGACGGAAAATCTATTTCTGGATCCTAAAAGTCTGCCGAAAAGGGTATCCAGATCTGCACTTGAACCTACTATCCTGAACCTGTACCTGCAAGAAAAAAAATGTTTTTTATTAGGGAGGGGGTGGGTGGGGGGGGAGGGGTTTTCCTTTTTCAAATCCCAGTTTCAAAATTAACCTTAAAATATAATTTAAATTGCAGAGATAAACAAAGTAAACAAACAAATTCACCTTGCTTGTATAAAAACCCTTGTGGTGGATTCGAATCCTTGGATCCACAAGTATGAATGCTCCAAATGGATGTAGAATGTAGAATATGAGATATATAATGTCTCAAATCAATTGCATGTAGATCTTTAAAACCAATCTTGAATGGATCTTGGAATAGGAAGAGGCTTGCATGGATGTGGATGGAGAAATATTCAACAAGAGGGCTCCATAGAACTTGAATACTTCAACGACTACCAATGGATCTCCTTGCTGAATTGAATGCTTGAATTTATTTTGAATTCTTTCTTCAATATATCATGCATAGAGTTTTTTTGGATGAAATTTCTTCTTGTGTCTTAGCTTAGCTTTTTCTTTTTTCCAAGTCTTAGAGAAAATGAGAGGAGAAGGCTTCCTTATATACCAATCTAGGGCACAATCTTCTAGAGAGGCCTACATAGGAGAATTAAATTCCAATTATACCTATACCCTTAGAAGTGGAACTATATTAAATATAATTTTAAGGGTCGTGACATCGGAGACCAAAACAACCGACCCGAAAGCAAGAATTAAATCTTTCTGAAGCCCAACATCTAAAAACCCTAGAAACTTGAATTTTGGACCCTGGGTTAGGGTTGAGGTCAAATTTGACCTAGGTCAGGGTCAAGGTTGACCTTTACCTAGGTCAGGGTTGAGGTCGACCTTGATCTAGAAGGTCAACCTTGACCCTGAGGTCAAGGAACTCAGATTTGCAGATCAGGGTGCTAGAAATAGGCTGGAGAGAAGTGGAAAAGGGGGGAGAACAGGGGTAAAAGCTATATCCAAGTTAGAGACCCATTCAAGGTACTTGACATGACCCCAAACCACTTACTCAGAGGGATAAACCATTCCAAAATAGAATTTCTTCCATTTTAAGACTATACATTTAGCCCCCACTTTAGCAAGAGTATGGACTCAATGCAAACTCTTCGTAAAGGTGACCATAAAGAAAAGATAATCTTATTAAAATAAAAAGGGAAAAAGGAATCCTAAATCCCCTAGGTAATTAAGTCTTTATCAACCCTAAGATCATGATAAGAGAGAGGGTGTAATTACCTCCCCCAATGAGAACCTATGTCTCATTGTGAATCACACAAGAAAAAAGTGCAACTGGAAAGATGGAGTTGAACCACCTAGTGAATGTGGCTAATCACTAATCAACCCATCAAGGTTTTACTCTTAGGAATATTCTACTCCAAAAAGAGTAAAGCTAAAACATAGAGAAATCCATTCTTAAGGACACCTTCCATCCTTAAGGGATCAAAACTTTGTAAATTGAAACTAGAGGGATCAAGAGATCCTATAAGGTAAAAATCCATGCTTTAAGGATTAGTCTCTAATCCATAAAGGGAGAAAAGTTTTAAGTTTTGAAAATATTTTGAAAGTGCGTGTGTGAAAAAAGGTGAGTAGAGCGTATGCGCCCATGTTAAATTAATTGCTAACACTTTAACAGGAGCAATGGATTTGACAAAAACATAAACAACTCCACTGATTATGTTTCCACTACGATATGCCCCCAAGCAAAGAAAAATCAACGGAAATACCACATAAACATACAGAGAACACAAAAGGGATCTACCTACCATGGGGTCAATATGATCATAAGATAATATGCATATATAGATATGATATTATTGCAAATGAATTGACATCATTCCCCAAAGAAAGTATAACTACAATCACAATGGAGGAAAGAAAACACAAGAGTTATGAAGAAGAGTCTTTTTGGACCACAAAATGGAGACCAAAAAGAATCAGTGCTACCATGGCGCAAATCCAAGCCGACTACACAAGGAAAATTTTTATGAACAATATCATAGGTACAACATACCATAAAACAATATATAGAAGAATAGAGATATATATAGAAGAATTGTACAATAGGTTCAATTCCTTTATCACCTTGCACCAACAAAGTAACAAGGGTCATATAAAAAAATTTAACAAACATTTAGCAAATACATTACGGGAAAAGCACAATACAACAAGAAAAAACATAAAAGGATACCATGGAGGACAAGCCAATCAAGCACATCACCTACTCTCCCTATCTCGATTTATATCATTTAGGGAAGGTGGGAAAATTGCAAGAGGGACTATATCCAACATAGTAGGAATAATAGCTAGTTCCAAACAAGGATCCTCTTGAGAATCATGATATTCAATGCTAGGTGTAAATATCAGTTGTGTGGAAAGTGTATGAGATAAATTAGTATCAAGATCAATATTCTCATATTCATCATTAGCATCAATATGATCATCAAGAGTATATTCTTCATCAAGATTAATCAAAATATAATCTAAGATGCAAATAGAATCATCATAATCATTCATCTTAATATCATTATGAAAATTAAACTTCTTCCAACATATCAGACATAGGCAAGTCAAAAGAAGGTAAAGAATTGCAAAGAATAGAGGCACGAGTCCTAGCATTAGCCCGATGCTTCTGATGATGTTCATTGGCAGATTTGTTAGATTTTTTCTTGTTTGAAATATGTTGAGAACTAGGAGGAACAATTGGTTCCTTCACGGGTTCTATAGGAGGATTAGTAGGAATATTAGTAGGCTGAAAAGTGATACTAGGAGTTTGATTAATAACTAGAAGTAACGGATAAAGGAGGTATAGACGGCATAGGAAAAATACCATGGTTAAGATCAATCTGAGGCATGCTTAACTCAAGAATATTGTGATGTTTACAGGCTTGATATGAATGAAAAAGATTATCAAGCCGAGGAGGACATGAATTAGGTAATGAAGGCCAAAAGAAGTCAAGGGTAGAACAATCCATAGGTATAGAAGGTTGATATAAACTATGATTAATCATTTTCACTTCTTCATCATGGATGAAGTTAATACACTTATGGATAGGAGAAGCAATGGCACACATGGCCGTTAACCAAGGAAAACCAAACTTAACTTGAAATTGATCAGAAGTAGGGAAATAAATAAAGGTAGTGTCCACAACTTTACCACAAAGTTCAATAGGTAAGGTAATAGAACCAAATGATGGATATAGAAAACCATCAAAAGTTTGAATTTGTACACCAGATGTATCATAATAATCATGTTGTAAGTTCTTCATAAAAAGATTTTCTTCAGTGATGACATTGGCTAAGGAAGTAGGATCAATAAGAAAATAATGCATAGGTATCTTAGCAATCCTAGCATAAATGTAAAGGGGACCATTAGGAGCTTTAATGGTCTTAGAATCATCAAAGGTAATCAAGAGTTCCTGAGGTTTTTTATCCTTAGGCTATTTTGAAGGTTTAGATTGAGGTTTTAGTTTAGGTTGAGGTGGAATTTGAATTTGAGGTGGAGGGAAAGGATCTTGAATAATAGGTTGAGATGAAACAACACACTCCACATGGTTAACAATATGGTTGAGATCATCCATCTTTTAATCATAAACAATATCCATAGAAGATGGTTGAATAATGGCATTAGTATCATGTGTAGGTAAAGGATTCATATGAATTTTGAGATTTTGATTAAGAGGAGAGACAGATTTATTCCCACTACCATCAAAATTTTCAACAGATAAAGCATTAGAATAAATTAAGTCTTGAACCTTATGCTTTAGAGAATAACACTTCTCAGTTACATGACCATGCTGACGATGATATTGAAAAAAGGCTTTAGGATCAAGAGATTTGGATGCCATTGTAGTAGGGAGAAGAGGTCAAAAAGGAGGCAAAGTAATCATATTAGCACTTAAAAATTTACTCATAATAGAATGTAAAGATTCAGAAAGAGGAGTAAACGTATGATTTAAACAAAAAGCAGTGGATGCAGAAGTGACATTATGTGATGCAACAACAACTTGATCAGCAACTACATTTGCTTGTTTATTTATTTTGACATAGTTGTTAGGCTTCTGAAACTTGTTGGGATTAGGAGAAGCATCACTCTTATCAACTAGAATAGGAGCCATTGGAGTGTTTCTCTCAAATTGACTCATGTGTAATTAATAATGATGAAGTTCTGCACAAAGTTGTTGAAAAGAGGTAAATTCAGTAATCAAAATCTTATCTCTAATATCCTTTTGTAAATTTGAAATAAACATATGTTGAATATCAATATCAGGAACATGATAAGAAATTTGAGAATACAAATGCTTAAATCTACCAATAAATTCAGTCAATTTTTCCTTAGTATTTAGTTTACAATGCATCAAATTAGTTAAGGAAACTTGTGGACCAATGTTATTTTGGAACTGTTCAATAAAGGTATTAGGAATTTTTGGAAAAGAATCAATATAATAAGGAGGTAAAGAACAATACCATTGCAAGGCCTTATCACAAAGAGTCCTAGAAAATAACTTAGCCAAAATCCTATGGTCACTAGCATATTCACTACAAAGGATTTGAAATGTTTTAACATGAGTGACATGGACTCCCTTACCATTGTAATTCCCAAGATGAGGCATATTGGCTTATTGAGGGATAGGAGAATGGATAATGTCTAAGAATAGAGGACTACCCATGTCACATGTAGGAATGCTAAACTTGGATTGAGTTAAAGGTGCAAGTTGTTGTTGTAAAGAGGACATAGTTTGAGCCAAAATAATGATTGTGGAATCATTAGAAGAAATAGGTGGCATAGAAAAATTAGGAACACTAGGAAAAGTGTATGAAGTAGAAGGAATAGAAGATACAACTGGTGGAATACTTGGAACCATAGTTGGAAGAGGATTGGAATAAGAAAAAGGAACACTATGGTATGAAGGCTGTGAGGTAGGTAAAGACACCAATGGAACACTCACATGGATAGATGGAAGTGGAATATTTGAAGCTAGAGGATTGGAAAATGTAAGAGATGTATTCACTAAAGGAGGAGTGTAAGTAGGATTATTAGGTAAAGGAACCGAAGAAGGTTCCACACTAGTGAAAAGAGGAGTAAATCCTAAATCTTGAGCATCTTGATCTAAAGGTTTAACATTTAAATGTTCAAGATGAGTAATACCACGTAAGAGATTAATACCTTGATCACTATCGTGAAGGAATTTCTTAAGAGCCTCTATAGCTTGAATAGAATATTTATTACAATTTTCTTGAATAAGCCAATTTACCATTTTATCAAGTTTAGTTGATCATTTTTGGACTTGTTCAGGAGGAACTCTTAAAGCATAATCCCCATCATGAGATGAGTGAGAAGAGTTATTCTTCATAGAAGGATTGGAATCATGAGTGATCAAATTTCCATTCAGGATCCTAAGGAAAGGAGAGGAAGACTCAGGATCAAAGGAACCCATAAGTCTGCGACTTCTTCTAACCAGAATAATATAAGTAGGACTAGAGGTAGTGAAGCTCATACACCAATACAATGTAAATGAAATAAACTAAGAAAATGTAAATGAAAGAATATAAAAAAAGGATAATCTAATATGTATGCAAGATCTAGCATGAAATGTAAATCTAACACCAAAAAGAAAGAGCTGTCTATCGCGGGTTCACCAAAATGTAAGATAAAAAGTTGATGTATAGGAAGAAATGGTAAAAGATAATGTGGTATTAATGTAATAGTATTGAGGAGAGATAAGATCCCCTTCCTAACCCCAAATTTCAGAAAGGAAAGATCCACTTTGATCAACCATAAGAAAATGGTTAATGCACAAATGCATCAATCGATCGAAAATAAGAAGAAAGAAGAAAGTCTTACAATCTTTAATAATGGATGAAGAATATAATAGATTTGAATTGTTTAAAAACTTAATTGAAATGAATTAGAAGACAAGTACTAACCTCAAAATGTAATATATTAGAAGAATTCTATTTTCAGGTGTTTGCACTAAGTTTCCAAAAGTTCTTCAAACAGACCAGGCACAGAAACACAGAGACGGAGAAAACCCATAAATCTTTTCCAGATCTGGCTCAGGTCAAATTTTACCCAAAACAGAAGGTCCATCCTGACCTAGAACAAAAATTTAATCCTGACCCAGAATAGAAAGTCAACCTTGACCCAGAACAAAAATTCAACCTTGACCTGCATAGTCTGACAAAAAATCTATTTCCGAATCCTGAAAGTCTACTGAAAAGGGTATCCGAATTTGCACTTGAACATGTTGTCCCAAACTTGTACCTGCAAGGAAAAAAAGTTTTTTTTTTTTGGCAGGGGGAGGGGTTTTCCTTGGTCAAACCCCAATTTTGGAATTAACCTTAAAATATAATTGAAATTTTAGAGATAAACAAAGTAAATAAACAAATTCACCTTGCTTGTATAAAAACCCTTGTGGCGGATTTGAATCCTTGGATCCACAAGTATGTATGCTCCAAATGGATGTAGAATGTAGAATATAGGATGTAGTATGTCTCAAATAAATTGCTTGTAGATATTCAACATCAATCTTGAATGGATCTTGGAATAGGAAGAGGCTTGCATGGATGTGGATGGAGAAATCTTCAACAAGAGGGCTCCATAGAGCTTGAATCCTTCAATGGCTACCAATGGATCTCCTTGATGAATTGAATGCTTGAATGTCTTTTGAATACTTTCTTCAATAGATCATGCATATATTTTTTTTGGATGAAATTGCTTCTTGTGTCTTAGCTTAGCTTGTCCTTTTTTCCAAGTCTTAGAGAAAATGAGAGGAGAAGGCTTCCTTATATACCAATCTAGGGAACAATCTTCTAGAGAGGCCTACATAGGAGAATTAAATTAAAATTGTACCTATACCCTTAGAAGTGGACCTATATTAAATATAATTTTAAGGGTCTCTACCTCAGAGATCAAAACAGCTGACCTGGAAGCGGGAATTAAATCTTTCTGAAGCCCGACATCCGAAAACCCCAGAAACTTGAATATTGGACCTTGGGTCAGGGTTGAGGTTGAATTTTATCTAGGTAAGGGTCAAGGTCAACCTTGACCTAGGTTAGGGTTGAGGTCTACCTTGACCCAAAAGGTTGACCTTGACCCCGAGGTCAAGGAAATCAGATTTGTAGATCAGGGTGCCAGAAATAGGCCAGAGAGAAGTGGAAAAGGGGGCAGAACATGGGTAAAAGCCAGATCCAAGTCAGAGACCCATTCAAGGTACTTGAAATGACCCAAAAACACTTACTCGGAGGGCTAAACCAGTCCAAAATGGAAGTGCTTCTATTTTCCGACTATACAATAACATTGAGAGACACATCACTAACTAGTGCAACAAACAAGTACCAAAGAAAGAGACAAAATGATCTATATTATCATTCTTGAACCCCATGGAGATGGAGGAATTTATATTTAATCACAATAAAAATTGTGTGGTATGGTTTGTGACCCTCATTGTTAATATGTTTCAAGTGGTAGGCCTTTATATAATTTCTCGTTTCCACCAACATTGCTCAGATTGGAATGATTAAGAAGGTACATTGAATATACTTTTATATTTATGAAAAAATGAACTAATACATTGACAAAGGGGACTAGGCATCCTTAGTCTCATTATAAATTTGGACACACCAAGAATCACATCTAGATAATATATTTTAAAGTTTATCTATTCAAATTAAACTTTTTGTGTTGAGAAGTATATAATATAATTTTGTATCATTTACATCACAAGTGGGTAGAGAATGATTTTTTTTTAATTTCTTACCTTCTTTATGTGAGAAACATGTAATTATATATATCATAAATAGTATGATTGTAAAATGTAAGGATTTACCAACCTGAAATGATATATCTAATTGATTCAACCATTATATACTAATATATTATATAGGAATCTCAATTGTTTAATCATAAAAATGCATCTCCACTTCATCATCAAAATGCTCCATAAATGAAAATTTAGGATACTTTTGAATGCATCCATAGAATTACATAAACTAATAATATTCTTGCAATCACATCCTCAAACTTATATTTTATCTACAAT
Organism: Thuja plicata; assembly: GCA_018584345.1. NCBI lineage: Eukaryota > Viridiplantae > Streptophyta > Pinopsida > Cupressales > Cupressaceae > Thuja > Thuja plicata. Next base: position 2,546,576 of record MU227137.1, read on the forward strand.
CATATATTGAACATACTATTTTCCCTTTTCTAACTTAATACATTTAAGGTCCAAAATCTCAAATGATAAACTTGAACTCAAACAAAAAATTCCAAACATTAAAATCATACTTAAATCCATCGAATGCTAATATATGCAAGTCATGATCATGAGATACTTCAAAAGAAAACTATGAATACTCTACCAACATTGAAAGATTAAGAGGTTTCGTTTCAGTCATGTTTGGATCCTTATAAGTGGACACATAATTGATTTGAAGCTATGATTTATTGATTGAAATATTTTTTGTACAAACAACATCATTTTCTAACTAGAATACCAATTGATCACAATAACCACACAATTGTATACAAAAAAAAAAAAAAAAGAGAACAATTTTTTCCTAATAGACCTTCCAAACTTCTCCACCTACCCATTTTGATTGCTATCAAATACCTTATTGTAAATACAGTAAAAAGTTCAATAATTTTACATGATTCCAAATGAACATAAAGTAGGCAAAGAATTATTGCAATAGTAACCCGACATGACAGTTACTGTCAAAAGTTTGTGCTGACAGGAGGAGGGAAAATAATGGTCTGTTCAAACTTTCTGCAATGTTTTCACACTTTTCCTTATTACACGGAAGACATTTTCTTATTTGAAAGGGAGGAGCTAAATTTACATCCAATGGTTGAAAATTGTGCACATAGAATGGCTACCATTGAAGTGATTTGAGGTGTAGATCAATTTTTTCCATTTTGAGCACATTGAAAAGATAGGTTAAAGCATCATCACTAGTAGCAGTGTTGGTTATGACTATGTGCATAAATCACATCTTGGCCCACCTCCCATCACCGAGTTTGTTAGACAATACAAGCATCATGTAGCCACCATAAAGGAAGAATTTGGGTAGGTCTTCATCATGTCTCCACCAATCTGCACTGCTATTATGTTGGCACTGTACCCCATACCAGAAAGATTGAATCTTTTTACATCTTCCCTCATCTTGTACAGATTCACCACCCACGAAACGAGTGATGATGCTAGGCTGAAAGTAGAAACATAGGCGATTAAATCAGAAGCATTCAAAGAAGAAACTGAGAAAGCTACAGGAAAAGAACCAATAGGTAATATTAAAAATAAGGAAAACTAACAACATAGTGCATTTCTCTGCTCAGACTTTATATTATTTTGGTCAAATCTATGTAGGCATCCCTCTAATCTTTTGCCTATAATAATTTCCTTTCACTTTACCATTTCCACATCTTGTTTCCTTTTGCAATGGAAAACTCAAAGACATTTGTGTAATTTTTGGTTCTCATTAGCGTGGTGCTCATTTTGTTTGCAAGCCCTTCCATATCACAGAAGAATGGATTTGGAAAAGATTGTAAAACTTTGAACAATTTCCTTGGTCAATTTATTTGCACAAGCAACAAGTGCACAAAGTGGAAAAACATTATCCATGGCCCTTAGCTCCATACCAACCCAAAGATCCTGCATGAAAGGGATTTCATGCAGATGCTGAATAAATTCAAGGACAATGACCATGAGTCTCTACATGTCTGACTATGGCATTCATGCCTATCACAATTTATGGTGTTGTTGGTGCACCCATGCCTCGAGATCGTGCATGCTACCATATGGAATTTGTATCTGCATGTCAAAATCATCAAGGGAAGTGAGTTAAAAGTTGTCACCAATGTGGACACCATCCTAGATATGTTGTGCCTTCATTTCAAACAAGTGATGATACATAAATTCAAGAAAAGGATGTATAGTATTACTGGTTGGACAGAACATATGCCACTTTTTGCAATAAGAAATTGAGGGGGGACAAGATGGAGATAACTACAAAGGTTCCATATATCCTTGAAGAAATTTATAGATTCACACGAAGAGTTTTTGGTGCTCACTTTTGTTTATTTATTGGGATTGGAACAATATAGTAGAAGAGTTCTAGATGGATTTGGGTTTTAAGCAAAGGAAACAAAAAGATCCCTTCAAGGATATTACTTCACAGATATCATTGTGCATAGTATTTTAATAAAACTACAATATTATGAAAATTAGTATACCTGTTCAAGTATTCTTTCTTCCTCACACATTTCAAGGGGAGCTGCAAGTCGAGTGTGCAGTTGTAAGGAAGAGACCCACCTACTCGAGATGCTAAGAACTACACAAAGTATGATTTGTCTTGTACTGTTTCCTCCACTAGACTTGTTTTCAATCCCCTTTCTTTATCATTTTTCTAGTTTAAAATTTTTTTATGGCTTGAGTCGGTGAAAAATGGGTTGTAAAACCACGAGAAAATGTAGTGATGATTTGGTCGAATCTATGACACATCAGCAAATGTTATAACTTAATATTATGGCAAGAATTCTGATGCTGACTTGCATATGGCCTAAGAGGGGCACCTATTATCTCTGAAAGATATTTTTTTGTTATTATCTTAGTCAAAGTCATGGAGTCATGAAGAATCAGTCGGTGAAAGGAGATAGTCAAGTATTAGGCTAGTCGGTAATGCACACCGAGCCAGTTGGTCAAGTCAAACAAGTTAAGTGTAGTCAGTAAAGTAAAAGAGTTAAAGATAATATATTGAGCACCTACAATTACCAAACAACACACTACACCGAGAACATGTGTAGTACATCGAGTTGATAGTACACCGAGTATTGAAGATGATTTAACCGAGAGAGAGGAGTTACTCAACCGAGTTAGATAGTTAATTCAAAACATGATTAGATCACATTTAATGGATTGTCAGAGCATTAATTAAGATTCTACAAGAACATAGAACAATTTTTTACAAGATCAAAAATTGAAATAATTTAGAGTGAAGATCTAAGACATAGATCAAGCGACAAAAGAAATTTTGTTATTTCCAAGAAAAACAAGTACCGAGGTAAAAGTGACATGGTCACTGAGCTGAAAGAAGACCTAAAAATCAAGAGAAATTCATAGCATACCTAATGCATAAGATTAAGAGGCATAATATCATCTATATTATAGATGAAATTGATGAGAGTTGAAGCTGTTATTTTTATTGCTGAGATAGTTCAAGGAGTTATTCAAGAACAAGAGTAGAACAGAGAGCACCAAGTAGAGATTCAACTACAACATAGAAGAATAGAGTAGTGTTACAGTTTTAGATTAAGGTAACACATCAAAGAACATAGAGTCTGATCAATATTTACATTTTATGCACTTATTACAGACGTTGTCAAGTTATTTGATACTATTGTATTGAGATATTTAAATCATAATACTAGATAGATCTTAACTGATCTTATATTTTTTAAATCCTTTAACAGGGTACATCTCTAAGTGTAGAGATTGAAAAAATCCTTTAACCAAGTAGACCTAACCATGTAAGCTATAAGAAATAGCTAACCTTTGTAGCTCTAAATGAGCACCCTTTATACTGCAGTTAGTGAAGGTTGTGGGTGTCATCCCCACCACATTTTTTCCTTCTAACCAAGGATTTTTGCGTTACCAAAATCATGGTGTTATGAGTTCTATTGTTTAATGTTTTTATTTTATGGTTTTATAAGCTTTACATTACTTTCATTTCAAAGTTATGATTCAATTGGTAATCAATATGCAATAAAATATGGTTTATAAATGAATGTGGTTAGAAAGTTTTTAGTGACACTAATTCATCCCTCCCCTCTCAGTCCCAACTTTTCATAGTCATTCCAAATATTGGTATTAGAGTGAGTACTCTTGTGTTAAATATTTGACCACCTGAGAGTTAAAGATCATAGTCATGGGAAGTTATAGACAATCTAAAAGGATTTATGTGATGACATAAATTTTTCCATTAGTATGCAAAGGAAAAACCATCGGTAAAGCCAACACTGAAAGATAGGGTTTAGCACTACCCGACATAGCTGACAACAATGGTGACCAAAAGTGCTAAGTGAAAAGAAACCCGATAGAATAGTACACAGTGTAAACCGAAGATACAATTTGCAAGTGCAACCTGAAATTGGTTAAGTGGAACCTGACAGGAGTAAACTGACAGTGGAACTCGATGAGAAGAATATAGTACAAACTGAGATAATAGTAAAGAGAAGAACCTGACAGAGAAAGGGAAACTGACAAATAGTTCAACAAAGGAACACCAAAAGACTTTCAGTTTAAACCAAGCATCAGACACCGAAAGTCAGTTATATCCTGAGAAACATGGATATGACTTCCACGTTAGATAAAATAGTTATATTCTATATTTAGAGTTTTGATTTTGTTTAAATCCATTTCTTGAGGAACAATAATTGTAACTGTAATTGTAATTGTTTTAATCAGTCTAACTAATTTAAAACATGCAAACTAGGAGATCAAGGTCAAGTTGCAAACCTGTGATCATAGAGTTAGTTTTGAAATACGTGAAACTAAAAAGGTCAAATCTATTATATAAATAGATGTATAATAATTCATTTTTGATGGATGTGAGGATGATAGTAGCCAAGGATAACATCTATGGATCTGACTGAAAGTTTCAAGCAAGAACAAAAAAAGATGAAATTGGTTATCAAGAACCTCACACAAGGTTACCCGAGCAACATAGGTATTAATCAATCACATTAGGTGATACATTGTACATGTAAACTTTAATGGATTTGTACTCAGCAATACTAGATTGCATACACTCAGGTGAATGAGTATATTTGTCTGCATTCTAACAAGTGTAGAAAATAGAAGAAATCCTTTCAAGAAAGGTGAATTTAACAATCCTTTGTAAATCTATTAACCGAGTGCACACTAAACATTATTGCTAAAGCTCTTAATAGAGTATACATTAACCAGTATCCACATGATACTCCTAATAGGGTAGATCATCAGAAGTGATCAAAATTGTAAGTCTTAACTAGCCCCTTCCAATCTACGGATAGTGAAGTTTTTGTGGGTACCATCCTCACCACAGTTTTTACCTTTTAATAGGGGTTTTCTACGTTATCATATCTTGTGTTATGTGTCAATTAATTTCATGAATGTTTCTATGAATGTCTACAAAAAATTAAGGTTATGAATTGATATTACATGCATAAAGAAAGAACAATAGATACGATTGGTAATGCAACAATTTGATTACAAAGGTTAAAGGTTAATCACCTAAAATGTTTTAGAGGTACTGATTCACCCCTCCTCTCTCAGTACATACTTCCCATTAATTCCAATATTATGGTCTTGAATCTAATTTTGAGAGTGCATGAGAGTTAATCATTGATCTGAGAAAGAAACTTGAGAAGTCTCTAAGTATAAGAAAGAAACTATATGATGAGAACATGGTCCCACAAGAACAAGTTGATAGACTTGAGACAATATCTAAAGGAAGTGTGAGTGATGAATCTGAATCAGCTATAAGAGAACTGATTGAAAAGAATGATTCACTTACAAAACTACTAAATTTGATGAAGAAAGATATTGAAGTGAATAACATAAGAATGACCAAATTGATTGAAGGAAAAAGAACAGCTAAGGATGAAAATAGAATGGAAAAAAGATGACAAAAGACAAGTTGAAATTAGGTTAACTGAGAAAGATAATGAGATCTTAAGGATAACCCAAGTTTACTATAATATGACCGAACAACTTCTAAATGAAAATCAAGACTGTACATGAAAGGAGTTTGAGAACCAAGCACTGAAAGATGAGATTGAAAGACTGGAAAAAATAGTCAAAGCTGAGAAGGATGGAAATGAAGTACTGAAAAGAAATGAAGAAGCATTTAAATCACTGGAAAAATATTTTAAGACTCAGAAGCAACTAAATGAAAGATCAAGAATTGGATTCAATGAGAAAAACACTACCGAGAAAGGAGAATCATCTAATCCAACAAAAGATCAAAGTGCTATACCCCCACCAAAATGAAAGAAGCCAAGCTACAATTACTGTGGGAAGTCTTGAAACAAAACTAATGTTTTCAGAAGTAGAAAAGGTAAAGTACTGAGTACACATAAATTTGATGGTTATTTCTTTAGATCTAATAGGTATGGACATCAAGCTTTTGAGTTCAGAACCAACTTTACTAACAACACAAGGAAACCTAAGTTTGATGGTTATTGGAAGAATTGCAACGAGTATGGTCACAAGACTGAAGAGTGTAGAACATAGAAAAGAAATGATAAGTGGATGCCTAACCGAGAGAATGCAAATGCTAATCGAGCATATACATCTATAACATGGGATTATAATACAAGGATTTCATGTTTATCTTGTGGAAGATATGGACACATTGCTGCACATTTCATATTGATGCATGGAAGAAATAACAGAAGATCATGGAGGAGCCCTGACATGGAATGTTTCAACTATCATAGGGTAGGAAACCTAGCAAGGAATTGTAGATACCAAGGAGATGCACCAACTGAAGATGAATCTACAAGGAGTACACCACCTATTGTTGAAGAAATTAGAGAACAAATGAACAAAACCTGGAGGAGAAATACTCAAGAAGATGGAACATCATTTGGAACCATTGACAACACCATCTCTACCAAGTCAGGTGCACTTCGATCAACCTAAATGGTGAGAGGTATGTAGGAATTGTATTCTTATCATAAATCTTACTTTAGTTCCTAAGCATTAGAGTTAAGATCCATATCAACATATCAAGATACATTTGGATAAGTTGTGAAATTTTGTTTGAACATTTTAATTTATGGTTATTTTATTTATTCATTTAAGCAAAGTAACTATGTTGTCGGTATAAAGGTATAAGGGATTTGACAAGTGCATTTAATGAAAATAATTAAAGCCATTGGAAACCCTAATCATGGAAAAGATATAAATATGTTAGTTTGTTATTCATTTGAACCTAACATTTTTGAAGAGTATTTGAGCACATTATAGAGTGATCACTTTAAGAGAAACAAGGCATTTTTGAGTTATTTCTGAATCTTTATAAGAGCATTGTGAGACATTTCTATGATAACTGTTAAATATCAAGTTGTGTTTGCGAAGCCGTGTGTTATCAAGCATGCCCTAGTGTGTTGAAATGATAAATTTGAAGGTAGTCATGGCACCAATGATGCAGAGGCAAGTGCTAGTAAAGAATGTCAAACCAATAAACTCTAAGTACAAATTGCCCCCAGCTAAAGCCACTGAAACAGATATGATGGGAGCATTATCTTCAATCCCACCACGAGTACTTTTGATTGAAGATGTCAGTACATTTATTCATTGCAAGATCCAAGATTTGTGTAAAGAAAATATTGAGGCTTCATTCAACAAGCTATACATAGATGGAAAAATTAAGGATGAACATACACATTTGGAAACAAAAGGTTTAACTCATGCAATACATTTACCAAGGGTATTCAAGCCCAAATGGGTAAGGATGGTACTCAGCCGAGTACATGACTAGTTTATGTGGTTGGATGAACCTATTAAGATAATGAAGGATGTCTTGCACATCATCACTGAATTCCGTATTGGAGACAAACCCAAAGCCATAAACAAAATCGATAAGGGTAAGCCCACCAAGCTAACCAAGGCACAATGGGATGGAAAAGGAATGAGGATATCTACTATTGAGGATCCCAAGTTAAGGTATACATGCAATATCATATATTACCGAGTATTTCAATCATCCTGAGTGGACAATGTACCATGTGGAGCAGTAGACCTTGCATTTAAGATAGTGAAAAAGGACTTTAGATAGATCTTTGTGAAGTTTTTTTGAAGCAAATAGATGACAACATGAATACAATCAGAAAGGAGAAGACCAACACTTTCAAATTTGGTTCATTATTGGTATGCATTTATTTTACTATCATAATTCATTTCTGTCTATTGGAGATATAGTATGGAAAACTGATAAGCTGGTCATCTATCAAATAAATGAAAGTATACAAAGTCTAGGAGACAACTTTGATGTAATTATGTCTAATTACTTTTTGAAATTTCAAGCAAAGATGTATAAGAGATATAGAGTTCCACCTCAACTAATTGATAAATATCAGGATAATATATGTTTTGAGGTTGATACTGATGTTTGTATCATCAAGGCTATTGAGCCTAAAGTTGAATGGATTCAAGTGATGGGATATGAGTTGGACATTGATATTGGTTCGAAATAGATAGAAGCATTGCTATCTAAACCAATTTATCCTAAAGAAAAGAGGTATGGAACTTATGAAGAAGTGAAAGATAAAATCAAGCAAGGTATAGTGATACCTAGAGCAATTAAGAAAACAAGCAAGATGATTGATGATTTATCAAAAAATCTTGGAGTTGATGATACATTGGTTAAGGACACTAAAAATGAACAAGCTATTGTTGAGGTTGATAAGAAACTTGTGCTACTATCATCACCGAGAAAAATAGGTACTGGAAGGTACACCAGATCCTTGGTAAAACTGAGAGAAAAGAAAGTTGTAGAGGTAGTACAACCAAGAGGAAATACATATGCAAGATCTAGAGGAAGGAAATAACCTGCACATACCAGAAGAAGATTATTACTTGGAGGTGAAAGTGAAATAGAGTCTGATGGGGCAATCAAGACTATATCAGTTGTAGACCTTACACATGTTACACAAAGTCTTGATGATTTTATGGAAGGATTAAAGTAATCAAGAACATTTGGAGCCTTCAAACAAGCCAAATATGAGAAAAGGAATGAATCACATAAGAAGAAGATTGAAGAATCCATTGTGGTGACATTGCTAAAATATAGATTAACACCCATTGATCTTACAAACAAGTTACCAGAGGAATTGTACAATAAGATTGATGGAAGATGGAAATATGCTATCAATGTAGAGAAATAAATGAGAGAGAGGTCACTAGTACATACTGCTATAGACCTTGAACCATTTGAAATTTATGAAGCATTGAAGAAGTATTCAAATAAATTTCTAGTCAAGGGAAGAGCCCTACAAATAATGAATGGAGATATACAATCAGTGGAGGAGGAAACTAATGCAAAATGGAAAGATATATTTCAATTGGATGATACCAAGTATCAGGAAGTAGAAAAGAATCAAGGTACAACTACTATTGATAAGGTAAAGGAAAGCACAAGTCAAATAGGTCCAATTGATCTTACTACTAATAATGCATAGATTATTATTGAAGACATACCCAAGGAGGAAGACCCTACAAAAGATCTGTCAAAGGATGAAGATTCCATGGAAACATAAGTAAATGATACTAAGTGCATGGATGTTGACAATGCACATTTACAAGTAAAGATCCAATCATGACACAAGTGCAAAGTTATACAATTGAGGACAATATCACTACTGAGTTTGTACAAGACACACTGGACATGGAAATTGAGCCACCTGTAGACATAGGTAAGGAGAAGGTTGATAAACCTAAGGCCACCTAGACCAAAAAAGAAAAGAACACCAAGTTAGAACTCCCAACCGACATAGATGGTCAGAAACAAGATATACAACCTACCAATACAAATAATGTTCAGAATGCACAAAAGACACAAGACACGAGACACTCAAAGTGAAATGCAACAAGAATCACATCTTGAGGAGAAGAATAAAGAGAAATAGAAGGATGAAGAGACACCACAAGAAGAAGTCAAAGAAGAAGAAAGCATAGCCAATACACATACCAAGTCACTAGATGCAACTAAAGCATCACATTCTAAATGATCTATTGGCGAGAGAAAGTTGATTGAGAAGAAGAAGAACAAAAAGAGGAAGTGAATTATTGATTTGAGAAATCCTATTATCATACCGAAGGGTGAATCTAATGTAATTAAGCCTAAAGAATGGCCATATATGCTGAATTAGTAGCTCAAAAGGTTGAATAGGAGAAGCTATCGGCAAAGAAGAAGAAGGTAGACATATTAGAAAATGTGAAGGAGATTTTCCAGGACATTGTTCTTGAAGCTGCAGTTGATGAATTTGAAAACCTATTAGACCAAGTTGGTGATTTAGCCCAAAATATTAATGGACCAAATAAGGATATGACTAAATACATGTTGAAGATTCATAAGGAGAGTATGGAGAAGAAGTTGATGAAAGATTTATTAAAAGAAATTGATGTAGATAAGGTAACTCTTTTTGAGTTATGTTCTAAAATTGAATCCCAGTTGACATCCATCATTTCATTATCTTAAAAGTTTTGTATTATTTCAAACTTTACTAAGGAAATAAAGGAGGAAGACATTAAAAAGAGATAAATAAGCTTACTACTCTAAAATCCAAGAACTCATGGGAGTTCAAATTTCATTGAGACAAGAGGAGGATAAGATTAGATTGGAATTGCTTGAACTACACGCATTGCTAATTCCCCACATCTAATCTATGCAGATACACTTGAAGAAAGCCAAAGAACTAGCAAGATTTCCAGATGTCAGAAAAATAGACACTATAGTTGTCTTATCTACAGATATCACATAACAGATTGTTGTACTAAAAAATCTCTAAGATGCATGGGAGAATGTACTTTCATGTGTACAAAAGAGGTATAAACATCTTTTTGGTAAATAAGTTTTACTTTTGGCACTTTTGTCAAAAAAGAGGGATGGATATATTCCTAGTTAGAAAACACAAAAAAGGGGATAGATATATCTATGAAAGAAAAAAAAAGTAAATATGTGGAAAATGAAAACAAAGGAAGAAAAGAGTTGTATATACATATGTATAGGGAGTAATCTCTGAGGGGGAGTAACAAATTTTGATGACTTTGGAGTTTTTTTCAAAAATGCCCAACTAATGTCAAAGGGGGAGATTGTTATCTCTACAAGATATTTTGTTGTCATTAGTTTAGTCAAAGTCATGGAGTCATGAAGAATCAATCAGTGAAAGAAGATAGTCAAGTATTAGGCTAGTTAGTAATGCACACCAAGCTAGTCAATCAAGTCAAACAAGTTAAGTGTAGTCGGTCAAGTAAAAGAATTAAAGACAATATGATGAGCACCTACAGTTACCAAATGACACAATCCACTTAGTACATGTGTCTATTATGCTGAGTTGATAGTACACTAACTATTGAAGATCAATTAATCAACTAATGAAGATCTGATGGAGATTATGAAGACCGAGTGATACCGAGTATTGTGATTGTAGAAATGGTTAGATTAGTTGTTGTTTTTTCATTGATGTCAAGCAATTGATTAATTGATTTTTATTATGTTACCATATCTTAAGAGGGGAATTTAAATGGGTGACAAATACAGATTAGACAATGATGAAGTAATGTTGATATAGTTGTTTGCTATTATGTATTTGATGCTATCAAATCGGTACAATTGATTAATCAAGTCAAAAATTGCAAAGAGTTAAAGTTACGATTGAAAGAGTTACTTTACCGAGCTAGACAAAGTCAGTCGATAAATATAGAATGTTATGTAATTTGGTCACATTTACCGAACACCCAGTGAAAGTCAATAACTGAGCACCGAAGATGAGTTAGACATCGAGCAGTGAATGAAGATAGTTACTGAGTTGAAAAGCAAGTTTTACCGAGTACAAGATATTGATTATAAATGATGATAAGATCAAATTTAATGCAAAGAGATGATGAGATGGATGAGGATATGAATTAAATGAAGTTTTTTATAAGATCCATGAATAGGAAAATTCAATGTGAACATCTAAGGTGAAGATCAAGTGGTTAAAAAAAATTATGAGAGTTCCAAGAAAAGTTCAAGTTCTGAGGTAAAAGTGAAGTGGTTTACCGAGTTGAGAATTATGAAGAAGATGATCAAACAACTAAGCACAAATGATGGAAAATATATTTAAGGAGATTAGGAGGCAAAATTATGTCTATATAAAGAGTGAGAAATATGAATATAGAGTGTAATACTGCTGGCGAGTTGAACAAAGAAGAAGAAGAAGAAGCTGAAGAACAAAATTTACCGAGAAAAACAAAGAAACAGAGATGGAAGAATCTACAGTTTGAGAAAGAGATCAATGGAGTATGTGATGCTAGTATTCAAGAATAAAGGATCTGGCACAAGCAAAGGTAGTTTCTATATTTATAGATCAAAGTTTTACTATTTCTTATTAGTATTTGTAATAGAGAAATCTCTTAACTGAGTGGATTTAACCATCCTATTTGTAAAATCTAGAGTTAGGTGACATTCCAAAAGAGTTTTTAAAGACCTCTAACAAGGCCAATCCTAACAGAGTGAAGATCTTAAAAAATATGAGGTAAATCTCCTAATAGGGTCACATTTAGAAAATGTGTTTTTTAATCTTTAACATGATAAGTTCTTATCTGAGCGTACTTCACAAGGGTACATTTTCATTTTGGGTCACAATTCCCACAAAGTTTTTTCCCAAATTGGGGTTCCTCATTAAATTTGGTGATAACTGAGTTATATCTAGAGTTAATATGATGTTACTAAGTTTGAATGATTGATTTATATATTTGAGATGTATTACTATTTAAGTTATTAAGTTATTTTGTGAATTGATTACTACTGTATTTAGTGTTATTGAGTAAATCAATGAGTTCATTTTTAAGTGTTTAAGTTTGATTTTGTTTGATTCACTACTCCTCTCAGTGGACCAAAAATTGGTATTAGAGCTAGTTACCCTAAAGCGATAAGTTTAAAAGGACTTGAATTAAGATCTAAATATGTATAAGAGGGAAGCACCAAAGTTGAATATGGATTATTTCTCTACATAAAAAAGTAGAATGAGGTTGCATGTGTCTGGAGTAGGATAATATGGACTTAATTTTCTTGATAATGAATATGTTGCACCAACTACTACACCTTTGACTATTATTGAGAAAAGATAGAAACAAGAACACACACAAGTTATGATTGAGATTGCTTCTACACTTATCGACCAGGAATATGATGAACTTGATGATTGTACTACTTCAAGAAAAATGTGGGATAAGATTATTTTTACCTATGGTGGAGATCAACATGTTCAGAAGGATAAAGAAGAAAGTTTGAGAGGAAAATTTGACTCTATGAAGATGAAAGAAGGAGAGAACATAATACAGTACAATATAAGCCTTAAGGAGACTGTTAATTCTATCAGAGGAGATGGTGGGATCTTAAAAGAGGATGATGTTACAAGAAAGAGGTTGAGAACCTTGCTAATAAGTTATGCTATTCATGTATCTTCTATACAAGAGCTAAGATCTATTCCCTAGATGAATGTTTCACTAGATGCTACTATTGGTAAGTTAATTGCATTTGAGTTAAATGATTTTGACAATAGTTTTCCTGCTACATCTAAGATTGAATATGCATTTAAGTCTACTTTAAAGATTGGAAAAGCTAGGGAAACTATAGCCAGAGATGGATATTTGAGAAGTGCTAGTGATAAATCTTATATTTGTACTGAAGGTCTTGAAGAGTTATTTACCAAATGTGATGAGAATGAAAGAGAATTTGAAGCTTTGTTGGGTAGAAGGCTACAAAGAGGAAAATAAAAATACCAAGTTAATTTACCCTTGAAATTTTTTACTTGTGATAAAATTGGTCACTTTGCATCTAACTTCCTTGAGAAAGATAAGGAGGAAAAGAAAGATAACAAAGATAAGGACAAAAGAGATAATAGATTCAGGAGATTCAAAGACTACAAAAACAAAGGTAAGAAATCTTGTCATATTGCTAATGAAGGACTAAGTGATGATGATTCTTTTGATAGTGATGATGGAAAAGAAGTTTTTTATGTTGCTATTAAAGATGATTCTGATAAAGAAGAACCAAGAGCCCTAATATCACAAGTAAGTAAGACTGAAACATGGATTATAGATAGTGGTTGTTCACATCACATGACTGGTGACACACTTAAGTTTATTTCCTTGGAAAAACATCATGGAGAATTTGTTAGATTTGGTAATGATGCTCCATATCTTGTGAAAGGAAAATGTTCTATAATTATACTGAATAACAAAAGATGAGATGATGTTTATTAGGTTGAAGGATTAAAGTAGAATGTGTTGAGTGTTGCACAGTTAAATAATAGAAGTCACCAACTGGAATTTAAACATGGAAAGTTGAAAGTATTTGATAAGAAGGATAGTATAATTTCTACTGGAGAACAATCTAAAGGTAATTTATTTTATCTTGATACTTCTATGAAGAGTTTTCTATTTGATAAACTTGAAGATGTTTGGTTATGACACAAAAGGCTTTGTCATGTTAATTTTGAATACTTAATCAAAGTGATTAAGAAGAATAGAGTGATAGGACTATCGAGATTAGAGAAACATGAGAATGCTATGTGTAGAGAATGTTAGATGGGTAAGATGACTAAATATAGTTTTTCAAGAAATACTTATGTCACACAAGGAATTTTGGATTTAGTGCATACTGACTTATCTGGACCCATGAGGACTCAAAGATATTATGGATACATATATATTATTTTATTTGTGGATGATTATTCTAGAATGATGTCTGTAATGTTTTTAAAAGAAAAATATGATGCATTTAAAATGTTGAAAAAGAAACTAGAAGACAATTGAAATGTCTGAGATTTGATAGAGCAAGTGAGTTTACTTATGATGAGTTTACATTTTTTTGTAATGAGAAAGGAATTAAGAGACAATTGTTAGCATCGAGGACACCACAACAAGATGGGATTGCTGAGAAAAGAAACAAATCTATTTTTGATTGTGCTAGGACACTGATGATTGAAAAAGGAATTTCACAAAACTTTTGGAGAGAAGCTGTGAGTACTACTATTTACACATTGAACCAAGTACAAATGAAGAAAGGTACCAACAAGACACCTTATGAAATCTGGTATGAACACAAAGCTAATGTCAGTTACTTTGAAATTTTTGGAAGAAAATGTTATATTCTAAAAGATTCTAGAGAAGGAAAGTTTGATTCAAAAGGATAAGAGGGAATATTATTAGGATATTCTAGGAGGAGTAAATCTTTAAAATATTTAAACAAAGTTACTAACAATATGGTGGAAAGTGAAAATGTAAGAATTGATGAATTTGTAGAAAGGAATGATTACGATAAAAAGAAGGAACTTGAAGATTATGAGAAGTTTTAATATGTTCAACCTGATGTTCCGATTACCTTACCAAGAGCACCTACCGAGGAGGAAGATGAACATAGAGTTCTACAACCAAATGTTGATGTTGAAGAACTTAGAGCTACCGAGCCTATTTTGGAAAAATATGTGAGGAGGCACCATTATTTGAGAAAGATTATTGGAAATAAGGATGCTAGAGTGATGAGCAGAAGCAAGGTAAGAGACAATACATGTTTTATATCTATATTTGAGCCAAAGAAAGTTAAAAAAGCTCTAGATAATGAATAGTAGATGAAAGAAATGAAAGAAGAGTATGATCAAATTGAGAAGAACAAGACATGGACATTAGTACCCAGGTCTAAAGACAAAAATGTTATTGGTACTAAATGGATTTTCAGAAACAAATTGAATGAGCATGGAGAAGTTATCAGATTTAAAGCTAGATTGGTTTGCAAAGGTTATGCACAAGAAGTTATTGACTATGGAGAGACTTTTGCACCTATTTATATATTGGAAGGAGTTAGAATACTTAGAGCTTAGGCTTCTTACAAAGGATTCAAGGTATATCAGATGGATGTTAATTTTGCATTTCTTAATGGGATACTTGAAGAAGAAGTACACATTGAGAAACCTAGAGGATTCATTGAGAACACTAACAAGAACAAGGTATGTAAGTTACATAAATCTTTATAATGTTTGAAACAAGTACCCCGAGCATGGTATGAGAGATTGCACTCTTATCTAATCAAAATAAGATTTTAGAGAAGAAGTGATAACAATAATGTCTAGTTGAAATGTGACACTGATAACAAAGTCTTGATTGCTGAAATTTTGGTTGATGATATTATTTTTGGAGGCAATGACACTTTATTTACAGGAATTGCTGATGAAATGAGGAAAGAGTTTAAAATGTCAATGATTGTAGAGATTAATTTCTTTCTAGGTCTATAGATACAACAAGTTACTGGAGGGATCTATATTACACAAGCTAAGTATATCAAAGAGATCCTCAAAACCTTTGTTATGGAAGATTCAAAGCCTGTTGGAACACCTATGGTTACTGGATGTAAATTATCAAAAGAGGATGAAACACAAGAGGTGGATAATACTCTTTACCGATCTATGATTGGTAAATTGCAGTTTGTTGTTCACAATAGACCTGATATAGTACACACTGCTGGGATTGTTGCAAGAATTTATTCTAATTCAAAGGAAACACATATGTCTGGAGTAAAAAGAATTTTGAGATATCTGAAAGGAACAAAAGAATTTGGTTTATTGTACAAGAAAGGAGATACTTTTGATCTGAAAGTCTACACCGATGTAGATTAGGTTGGAAAAATTGATGACATGAAAAGTACTAGTGGAGGTGCATTCTTTCTAGGTGAAAGATTGGTTACATGGATGAGAAAGAAAAAAAGTTGCATTTCACAGTCTACTATCAAGGCAGAATATGTTGCTGCTGCTATGAATTGTGAAAACATAGTATGGATTAAACAATTACTTGAAGGTATGCAAGAAGAGATCACATATCAGGTTACTAATTTTTGTGATAATACAAGTTCTATTGATATATCAAATAACCCAGTTATGCATTCAAAGACCAAGCACATTTCTATCAAGTATCACTACTTGAGAGAACAAGTTCAAGAGAAGAATGCGAGATTGGAATATGTGAATTCAAAGGAACAATTGGTTGATATCTTTACAAAGCCACTACCTAAAGATTCTTTTGAGTATCTCAGAGGTAAATTAGGGGTTCTTCCCCTTGTTAGGAATAACAGTCCACAAGACAAATGAGAGGGGGGGTAAATCAGTTGTGATATAGATTATTAAACTTTAAACCTTATAAACCAAATCTACAAATGTAAATGATAACACAATAAATGCCAACACCATAACACAATATTTGTTGTCGAGGAAACCCTATTAAAGGTAAAACCTTGGTGGGAATTAACACCCACAAATAATGTACTAAGAGTATAGTATCCCTATTAAAATATTTAGCCCTATTAGGAGCTTATTACAACATTACAGTACATAGTCCCTGTTAGGAGACAAAACCTGTTAGGAGTCAATAAAAATAGTAGGCTCACTACCCAGGCACACTGCCCAAAGAATGTTAAGACCACCCTCAAGGATTTACAATCCGAACAAGTGTATATAGAGAATATACAATCTAGTGAACTATCTGATAGCAACTGTCATTGTTTGGTCAGTTCTAATAAAGTATAACAATCAACTCTACTCTACATTCAATAGTCAAACAAGATTCATTGCTTTCACTTCTCTTCTTTTTAATCTCTATCACATCTTTTCAAAAGAAAAGATCACTCATATATACCCTGTTACAATAATTCAATAGGTCGGCCAATTAAGCTTTCCCAATAGAAAATTAATTAACTAGGTCAGCCAATTAAGGCTTTCCAACATAAAAATAATTATATAACCCCTTGCTAAGATATAAATGGTACCTATAACAAGTAAACATCAAATTTAATCCATCACTTATACCTCCAAATCCGCAATCCACTCTCATGATTCATTTTACATGCTACATGTCTGAAGCTGGCCACCAAATAGGTTTTCTTCAAAATACACGCCACAACTGACATCACCTGTCATCAAACAAAAATTGAACTCAACCCATTACTCCAACATATGTTGGCTATCCACCAATAATCTTGCTTCATCTAAAATATCTGTTCTAGAAAGATATTTTTGAAACACAGAGACCTGCTCTATCCAACATCATAGTTACAGTCCAGAAACCAGTCTTCACCAAATCAACTACATAACATCCACAATATGAAACATAAAACCAAGAGACCTTAGGAATAAGGTCAACAAACATCCTTCTGCATAAATCCAACTTTGATCATTCTAAAACATTTGTATAATGTCTATACACTTCTGCAAGTCAAGTAACCGATCTGTCTTCTCAACATAAACATATGTTGACATCACTGACAAAACATGAATATCAAAAACATGTTTAGTACCCAAAATTGATATCATCCAACAATCTCCCCCTTTGGTATTGATGGAAACATATGGGAAAATCCATATGCATCAACCCAAAAATATAATCTTCTCAATATCCTCAACAAAATCTCCCCAAAATAGTTGGGATTTTCACATAGATTCCTTCCCCCTTTGGAAGAAATGGCAAAGGGTGCCATAACTCATCTGTAGTATTTTGTAGCTTTTTCAAATCTTCATGTCCATCAACTAGGTGCAAGATCACCCAACTGTACTCCATATTTTTCTCCTGTGATCACTCCCCCTGAGGATTAGATCCATACATCAAGTCCAGAGAATGATATAGCTCTAAAATCCACTAGAATGATGCATATCTGTATCATTTAATTACCACTGGGAGGGGCCATCACCCCAAGCATGCTTCTGAGATATTCAAAAGCATATTTTGGAAAAGGTTTAGTAAATATATCTGCTATCTGTTCCTTTGTGCTGATATACTCCAGTTTAATCTCTTTATATGCTACCTTCTCCCTCAAGAAATGATACTTAATAGAAATATGTTTAGTCTTTGAATGCATTATAGGATTCTTTGACATATTCACTGTGCTAGTGTTATCAACATGGATAACCACTGTCTCTTCAAAAAATATTCCAATGTCTTTAAATTTTTTTTCATCCAAACAACTTGTGTACACTTTATTGCAGCATCAACATATTTTGACTCAGCAGTAGATTGAGCAATACAATTTTGCTTCTTGCTCAACCAAGAAACCAATATTTTTCCAAGGAAAAATGCACCACCACTTGTATTCTTCCTGTTATCCACATTACCTACCCAATCAACATTAGTATAAGCCTGCAAAGTAAAATCTTCTAATTTTTCATACCACAATCCATATTCTATTGTCCCTTTCAAATATTTGAATATTCTTTTCACAATAGAAAAATGTGTCTCTTCAGGATCTGCCTGATATCTAGCCACAATTCCAACTACATTAGTAATATCTGGTCTAGTGTGAGTTAGATATTATAGACCTCCAATCATCAATCTGTATTTTGTATGGACCATACTTTGAGTTTCATCATTACTAGTTAATTTATTTCCAATCACCAGAGGTGTTCCAACAGGTTTACAATCTTCCATTCAAATTTTTTTGACATTTCCATAAGATACTTGGTTTGAGATAAAAAAATGCCATTCTTACTCTGATTAATTTGCAAACCAAGAAAAAATTTCATCTCACCAATCATTGACATATCAAATTCATTTTTCATTTCTTTAGCAAACACCTTACTCATCTTATCAATTCCTCCAAAAATGATATCATCAACAAAAAATTCTATAATTAAGATTCCATCTTCATTAGTTCTCAAATATAAATTACTGTCTATATTACCTTTTATGAAACCAAGATGAAGTAGATATTTTTCTAGTCTTGCATACCATGCTCTTGGTTCTTTTTTTAGTCCATACAGTTCCTTCTTCAATCTGCAAACCATGTTTTCAACATCTGTCAAAGGGAAACCATCGGGTTTCTTAATGTAAACTTCTTCTTCTAGATCACCATTCAAGAATGCTAACTTCACATCCATCTGATAAACCGTAAAGTATTTATGTGCACCATAAGAAAGAAATAATCTCACAGCTTCCAATCTAGAAATATGAGCAAGTGTTTCTTCATAGTCTATGCCTTATTTTTGTGAATAGCCTTTACATACTATTCTAGCCTTGTTTCTTACCACTATTCCTTCCTCATCCATCTTGTTTCTGAAAACTCATTTTGTACCAATCAAATTTTTGTTCTTAGGTCTTGGAACCAATTCCCAAGTATTTTTCTTCTTTATCTGCTCAAGTTCTTCTTCCATAGCTTTTGTCCAAGATTCATCTCTACATGATTCATCAGTAGTCTTTGGCTGAACTTGAGAAATCAAATAGATCTCATCTCTAGATCTAGATCTAGTCATCATACCTTTACTTTCATCACCAATAATTTGATCTTTAGGATGGTTCTTCTTAACATACCTTGGTGTCTTTAGCATCTTAGTAGCTTTAGTTTGTTTATCTTCAATCTCATTCTCAATCAGCAAAGGTTCTTCAAGTTCAGCAGTAACCTCTTTCATTTATGTAATCTGACCACAATCATATATCCTTTCCTGAATCTGAAAATTTTCATCTATCCTCACATTGATGCTTTTAATTAGATTTCTCAATCTCAGATTGAAAAATTTATATGCTTTACTCTTAGTGGAATAGCCAAGAAAGATTCCTTCATCACTTCTAGCATCAAAATTGCCTATCTCATCATCTCTCTTGATATAACATTTACTTCCAAATATTCTAAAATATTTTAAAGTAGGTTTATGATCAAACCATAATTAATAAGGAGTCTTACTTGTACCTTCTCTGATCTAGATTCTATTTAGGGTGTACACAGCAGTCCCAACTACTTCTCTCTAGTGAACATGTGACATATTTCCTTCAAGCAACATAGTCCTTGTAGTATCTAATATAGTTCCGTTTCTTTGCTCTGCTATCCCATTCTATTGTGGAGTTCTAGGGGCTGATTCTATCTTCATATTCCATGCTCTTTATAATATGTATTAAATAGCTCTGATGTAAACGCTCCTCCTCTTTCTAATCTCAAACACTTTATCTTCAAACCAGATTCATTCTCAACTTTTTCTTTGAATAACTTGAATTTGTCAAATGCTTGAAATTTCTCTCTTACGTATGTAACCCACATCATTCTATAAAATTCATCAACAATAGTATAAAGTGCCTTTCACCATAGTATGATCTTGTTCGTGTAGGACCACACAGATCTGTATGCACCAGATCCAACTCCCCTTTTGCTGAATAAGATTTTCTTTTGAAGGTGCTTCTAGTCTGTTTCCCAATAACACACTCTCTACACATAGTGTTAGATGGCTTCACAATTTAAGGTAGATCTCTTACTTATTTATTTTTACTTTATTTCACAATATTATCAAAGTTAACATGACAAAATCTTCTGTGCCATAACCAACTATCATCAAACTTTGCAATAAAACAAGAATCTTCAGATGTGTTCAATTTAAAATGCATTACCTCTGGATTTAGTACCAGATACGATCAAGTCTCCTAATTTACTTCTGATAGAGCATTTCCCATCAATGAATTTCAACTGATAACCCTTTTCTATTAACTATCAAACACTCAATAGATTATGCTTAAGTCCATCAACAAGTAATACATTGTCAGTGTTAGTCTTTCCATCCAAAGAAATAGATCCAATTACAATAATAAGCTTAGGAGTATTGTCACCAAATCTGACAACACCACCATAATGTATTTTAAAACTCACAAATTTGTGTTTAACTCCAGTCATATAATATGAACAACCACTATCTATAACTCATTTAGATTTCTTTTCAACTTGGGATACTGAGGCTTTTTCTTCATGCAAATGTTCATCATCCTTAATAGAAATAAATACATTTTCATCATATTCACCATCATAATCATCATATATAACCTCACTAGCATAATAAAATTCCTTGTCTTTTGAATACTTCAACTTGAAAAACTTAGGTTTGTGCTTTGGAACTCTTGTGGGACAACTAGATGCAAAATGACCAATCTTGTTACATGAAAAACATTTCAAATGTAATTTTCCCTCAAACTTTTCCTTACCTCTCTTTTCTCTTCTAGAAATTAGTGCCACAACTTCATCTAGATTTCTTTCTTCTTCTTGTATCTGTTCCCATTCATCAACATAAGCTCCAAGTTCTTCCCTTAGGTCACTACTACTGGTGCTTGCATTTCCAAATAAGGTCTCTTTATTCTTATGCACGGTTGCCTTGAATGCTAACTCAACTCTAGGTAAAGTGTCTCCCAATTTTGTGGCCTCAAATATAGTTATCTTTCCAATCAACATCTCTCTAGTAAATTTTAGTGTCAAAGGTATAATCTCCTCTATAGCTTGTACTTTGGTTCTATATGTAGGTGTCAACGATCTGAGTATCTTCACAATCACTTCTTCCTCACTGTAAGTACCTTGAGAGTTTCTAATACTAGTAAACACGTTAGTAATTCTCTGTCCATATGCCCTAATGTTCTCAAATTCTCTCATCTTCAGTGATTCCATCTTTGTCTTCCAGTTTTGTAGCTTTGCCTATTTTGTAAACTTATCTCCAATCTATAATGCTTCCAATCTTTTCCATATCTCATATGCAGAATCCAATTCCTTTACTTCAGTGAATTCTCCTTCTGAAAGTGCACTGATCAAAGATTCCTTTGCAACCATATTACATAAAAATAACTTCTTTTCATCTTCAATATCCTTCTCTAATTTATCCTTAGTCACTATCTTTTCATTCTTCTTTGTGATAATCTAGTAATCAATTCCCAGAGATAGCAAATGTGTTCTCATCTTGTTCTGCCAACTGTCAAAGTTTTCAAGATCAAACTTAGGGCTATCCTTCTTGTAGTAAGTCATCTTTAGGATCTCCTCAATATGTTAAACTTTCTCATAAAGGAAAATAATCTCTAATACCAATTTTTTGGAATAACAGTCCACAAGACAACTGAGAGGGGGGGGGGGGGGGGGNGGGGTGAATCAGTTGTGATATAGATTATTAAACTTTAAACTTTATAAACCAAATCTGCAAATGTAAATGATAACACAATAAATTCAAAAACCATAACACAATATCTAATGCCAAGGAAACCCTATTAAAGGTAAAACCCCGATGGGAATTAACACCCACAAATAATCTACTGAGAGTATAGTATCCCTGTTAAAAGATTTAGCCCTATTAGGAGCTTGTTACAACATTATAGTACATAGTCCCTATTAGGAGATAGACCTTATTAGGAGACAAGAGAAATAGTAGGCTCACTTCCCAAGCACACTTCCCAAAGAAGGTTAAGACCACCCTCAAGGATTTACAATCCAAACAAGTGTATATAGAAAATATACAATCTAGTGAACTGTTTGATAGAAACTATCTTTGTTTGGTCAGTTCCAATAAAGTATAACAATCAACTCTGCTCTACATTCAGTTTCAAACAAGCTTCAAAACTTTCACTTATCTTCTTTTCAATATCTATCACATATTTTCAAAAGAAAAGATCACTCATATATACCCTCTTACATTAATTCATTAGGTTGGCCAATTAAGCTTTCCCAATACAAAATTAATTAACTAGGTCGGCCAATTAAGTCTTTCCAACATAAAAATAATTATATAACACCTTGCTAAGATAAAGAAGGTACCTATAAAAAGTAAACATCAAATGTAATCCATCACTTATACTTCCAGATCTGTAATCCACGCTCACAATTCATTTTACATGCTACATGTCTGAAGTCAGCCACCAAATATGTCTTCTTCAGAATACATGCCACAACTGACATCACCAGTCATCAAACAACAATCAAACTTAACCCATTACTCCAACATATGTCGGTTGTCCACCAGTAATCTCACTTCATCTAAAATATCTTCACCAAAAAGATATTTCTTAAATACAGAGACCTCCTCTATCCAGCATCATAGTTACAGTCCAGAAACCAGTCTTCACCAAATCAACTGTAACATCTGCAATATGCAACATAAAGCCAAGAGACCTTAGGAAATAGGTCAACACACATATTTCTATATAAATCTAACTTCGATCATTTTGAAACATCCGTACGATGTCCGTACACTTCTTCCTGCCAAGTAACGAGTCTGTCTTCTCCACAAAAACATATGTTGACATCAGTGACAAAACACGAATATCAACAACATGATCAGTACCCAAAACTGATATCATCCAACACCCCTATCCAATATTCAATAAAGATCATGAGGCATGCTGCATCAATTCTATATTTCATTAGAATATTTATTACTTAATTGATGTTAGTATGACACACTTTAGGTGATTCCTGAAGTTGTGAAGAGATTTTTGTATGCAATGATATATGAGTACATGTTAGGTATAATCCACTACCGGAACAAGTTTTGAGGAGTATTAATTTTTGGCATTATTGTCAAAGAGGGAGAGAATGAATTGATGACATTTATCCTTAAGGGAGATATTGATGAATTGGGAGAGATTGAATTGCTACTATTTACTCATGAAGGAGAATCAGAATGTATGCTATAGAAACAAAATATTTATCCAAGAGGGAGATTCATATTGAGAGAAGTAATGTCCCCGCTAGGGAACCCATAAGGATCAAGTCTAAAGTACAAAGATAACAACTAGATTTTTTTTTAAAATGTTACTAAGACTACTTTATAAATTATAAAAATGAACATGTCCTTAAAGGTTCCCCTTAAATGATTTCCATGAATAAAAAAAAAATACTGATTCTATAAATTACCTTAATGAATTCATTTCCTTTCCTAATTTGCATTGTATTTAGATTTTTTTTGAAAGGAGATAGAAATAAATACATTGTACTTCTAAACATAATTTACCCTTTTCTTTAATTTCATTTCTAATTAACCTTTCCTACACATAATTCATTTGTATTACCGAAACATAAATAACTCTTACTTCCAGTTTTTGTTTCAAGAGAGATAGGATATAAAATACATAATCACATTTCTTTATTATAACTTTCTAATTTCCAAATAAACATTCTCTTGATGTTCCTAAATCTACCCTTCCCAAATTACATTGCTTTTCCTCTAATATTCAATACAAATACATCAAATTGCCCAAGGGATTACAATAGATCTCTACATCTTTGCTTACAATGGATAGTAGTACAAGAAACTTTTAAAGGAAATCTTCATCACTGAATAAATCTGAATCCAAGCCAAGAAATGAACCACAAACAATACCTCAAAGAGATTTTCCACCCAACCATGTGAAACTTATGAAGTTCCACCCCCCGTGCTAGGAGATAGAACCAAAGTACTCTCAAGGCCTAAGGAAATCTAAAGCAAAATAACCATGTAATCAAATACCAAAAGATAAAAGGCATAAACAAAAAAGCACCTACATACTGTGCACCAAAGGTTTAGGTTCTAGAATACTCCCTAGGTGAGTGTCATCACACAACCTATGCATTGGGATCCTCCGTGGAAACCATGTAACATCGGTCCCCTCTCAAATTTTTAGGATCCACCCTGGCAGTTACCCATGGTACCGGTACTCCAACAGGTCTATGTGGATTTATCCATTAACCATATATCTTTCATTATCTTTTGAAACCCCCCTCCCAATTTAATTTTTGTGTCATCACTTATTTACAAACTCACCCATAGGATTCCCTAGCAACCACTTTGGGTTCTAACACCTATGGTGAGCCATTCACCTAGGGTATCTAGTTCCCTACCCCAAAAACATACCAAAATAAAGAAAACATCTCAAATGCTTTGATTCATATGTTAAAGAAACCCTCCTATTTACTCAGACTCTCAAGATGAGTCCTAATCCTTAACCGTGAGCAATATGAGGAAGATAAAAAGGATGTCATATACAATACATACTAAGAAAAACTTATTGTTCTACCATATGCAATATATTGAACATTCAAATGGGAAAAAGTAAGTAGATAGACAACAAGATCAAACTGGAAGATGGAGACCAAAATAACATAACAAAAACATTTGACAAAACATTTCCAAAATCTACATAACATAGGGTAACAATAACCATTTGCATAACTTCCTAAAACATCTGAAAAAAAAAACATACCTAAACTCCCTAATCTTCCCTGAAACCTAAATACACGAAATAAAACATCCTATACATTCGTAAAGAAAACATAACCTTCCCAGAGAGATTAAAAGGAAATTACATTATTATATAACATCATTCTTCCTAAATAAATCAATACATTATTCCCATCTTTCAGAAAAATTCTCACCACGTAAACTTTCAGGAAATGAATATCAACATTATTAAACACACACACACACACACACACACACACACACATATATATATATACCAAAAATGCAAAAGGAGTATTTTTCTATGGTTACAAATCCTACCTAGGGTCTTGCGGAGAAACCTTTCCAAAGTTGAGCAACCTCTGCTTCCCGTATGAACTAGCCCCTCCTTTCAAATTCCTAATGTTTGCTCTCCTTCCGGTTGTATTTCTAAGTTTCTCCTGAGATAAAACTCCTCCTTCCTCCCAGATAAATCCTAACTCCAACTATTTCATACTTCTGAAATTTTCTTCTCAAAAATGATAATCCAATTTTCTCCCCCATAAAACCCCAACTCCTCACATACTCAAAATATTAAAATCTAGCCATATAGTTGGAGGAGTTTCTTTATGGTAAGTAATGACTCCAACTAATATAGTTGGTTTTAAAAACATTAAAACAATTCTCGAAAGTATAACTAAAGGTTTTATTTATATTTATTTACTTATTTAACTCACCAAGACCATAAAAGAACAAAGGTGAAAATAATCCTCAAGGAATTCACATAGCCCAATGGAAACTAACTAGCCAAACTACTAGGATGTCTCAGGTTCAAAACTCCTAGGTAAGCTTAGTTTTACTTATTAATTATTATTACTCTATCATATTTTATTTTGCAATTACATCATTAATTTTACAAGCATAAAGATATAAAAAACACCTTTGTATACAAATATGTATATATATGTCTGTAGGTATATATGTGTGCACCCATATATACATACACATATATATTCCACAAATAAAGCATCAAATTCATATTTCGAAAGATAGAGACAAATCATTCCTTAATATATAAATACAAATAATGAGAAAAAGAAAACATACACTAAAGCATAAATCACCAAATCACAAAATCATAAAACTACTTAACCCCCCCAACTGAGGTGACTTCCTAAACAAGAACCTAAGTCAACAAGGTTCCCTTGAGAGTGCTTTCAGAAATATCTCAAAAAATGGCTCATTTGGAGGTCAAGATGAAATTTTAGGCTCCCGAGAAAGGTCAAAATAGCCACCAACAGAGCTGGCTTAGTTAGAATTGCCATTAACTCTACTTCATGAATCTGCATGTAAAATTTCAGCCAAAACCCACATCCAAGTCAAAAGTTATGACCCTCTAAAGCTCCTGCATCATTCTCCCCTGCTTGAAAAGAAAGCAGCTCCTGTAAGTTCCGGTTCTCAAACTGATTCCATTTAGGCTCATCTAGCTTCTTCAAATCCCATTCTATAATCTAGGTGCTATTTGATGGTGCCAATCCTTCCCACTACACAAGATATTTGTGGTAGTCACCTTGACAAGTTTGAATTGTGCTCTTGTCTAGAACCTGTGTGACCTTTTCCTTTTTCTTGATTGGTATAGTGTGTGTCCAATCCACCTCATCCTCATTTTCAATAGAGGCATCATCACCATGGAAAGTATATAAATTAGAGATGTTAAACACAGGAGAAATATCAAAACCACTGGGAAGCTCTACCTCATAAGCATTATCATTAATCTTCTTTTGAATCTTGTAGGGACCAATTTTCTTATATTTCAGTTTGTGATAAGTCCCAATAGGAAACCTCTCCTTGTGTAGATAAACCATCACTAGATCACCTGCACTAAAAACTTGATACCTTCTAGTAGCATCTGTAGAAGCTTTATACCACTCATTTTTGTCTTGTAACTTCTATCTTACCTCTGCCTGCAACTGGAAGAGTTGTTATGCAAAGGCTTCTCCATCATCACTAACTCTGTCACCCAAGGGAAGTTGCACCAAATCGAGAACACCCTGAGGATTTTGACCATAAACAACTTGAAATGGTGACTTACCAGTTGATCTATTCACAGAGCTGTTATAAGAAAATTATGCCTGGGGTAATGCCAAATCCCATTGCTTGGGCTTCCCTCCAACAATACATCACAACAAATTACCCAAACTTTGATTAACCACTTCTGTTTGGCCATCAATTTGTGGATGATAAGCACTACTAAACTATAACTTTGTCCCCATCTTCTTCCATAAGGTCCTCCGAAAATGACTCAAGAACTTAGTGTCCCGATCAGAGGTAATTGTTTTTGGAACCCCATGCAATCTCACTATTTTAAAAAAGAATAACTCGGCCACCCTAGTGGCATCACTATTTTTCTTACAAGCAATGAAATGAGCCATTTTTGAGAATCTATCCACAAATACAAAGATAGAGTCATTACCTCATTGTGTATGTGGTAGTCCCAATACAAAATCCATACTCAAGTCTTTCCATGGTCCTATTGGTACTGGCAATGACATGTACAAACCAGTATTCTGGGAGTACCCTTTGGCTACTTGACAAATTTGGCACCTTTCCACAAACATGGTGATATCTCTGTTCATCATTGGCTAGTAGTACTTATTTTCTACCAAGGCTATTGTTTTCTCCTTCCAAAAATTCCCAGCCATACCACTGCTATGAAATTCTCTAATAATATTTTCCCTCATTGAGCCTACAGGAACACACAATTATTTTCCCTTGAATAAATAACCATCTTACATAAGATACTCACCTTGAATAGTGTCTATGTGCCCAGGTAGTGGATTCTTCAACTGATCAACAACTTCCCAAAAGTCACTATCAGATTCATACAAGTCCTTGATTGCATCAAATCCAACTACTTCTATTTCCATGACGGTGAGAAGCACAACATGCCTGCTTAAGGCATCTGCAACTTGATTCTATTTCCCTAATTTATGCTTCAGAACAAAAGTAAACCCTTGGAGGAAAGAGACCCATTTTGCATGTCTAGTGTTCAATTTATTTTGTGTGTTCAGATATTTTAAAGCAATATGGTCTGTAAAAAACACAAATTCTTTGGGTACCAAATAATGCTTCCAATGTCTCAGAGCTTGCATAATTTCATGGAACTCTATATCATATGTAGAATATTTCATTCACACATCATTCAGTTTTTCACTAAAAAAGGTAATGGTCTTACCTTCTTGGCTGAGTACAACACCAATGCCCACATGTGAGGCATCACATTCCACTTCAAACACTTTATCAAAATCTTGTAAGGCCAATATAGGAGCTTCAGTGACCCACTTTCTTAGATACTAGAAACTCTCTTCAGCCTCTTTGGTCCATGAAAACTCTTGACCCTTAGTGCAATCTATCACACGTGCTACAATATTGCTGAAATTACAAATGAAATTTCTATAGAAAGTGGCCAAGCCATGACAAATTCTCACCTTAGTGATACTACGTGGAATACGCCATTCAAGAATGGCTCAAAATTTCTCTAAATCCATGCTGATACCATCTACAGAAATGACAAATCCCAGAAAAACAAGGCTTGCTTGCATGAACCTACACTTCTTCAAATTAGCATAGAGTTTCTCTCTTCTTAATACCCCCAATATGATCCTCAAGTGTTTCATATGTTCTTCCCTTCCCTTACTAAAAATTAGTATATCATCAAAATAAACTACTAAAAACTTTCCAATGTAGGGATGCAACACATTATTCATGAGTCTTATAAAAGTGCTAGGTGCATTTGATAAACCAAAAGGCATAACCTTCCATTCATACAAACCATCCCTAGTTTTGAAACTAGTTTTCCATTCATCCCCTTATTGGATACGGATTTGGTGGTACCCACTTCGCAGATCAATCTTAGTGAAATGTGTTGCTCCAGCAAGAACATCCATCATATCATCCAGACGAGGGATAGGAAAATGATACCTGATAGTTATCCTATTGATTTCTTGACTGTCTATGCACATCCTCCATGTTCCATCCTTCTTTGGGGTTAGTAATTCTGGTACAACACAAGGGCTCATGCTTTCCTGCACTAACCCTTTATGTATGAGTTCAGTTACCTGTTTGTTTAGTTCTGCATGTTGTGTCAAACTCATTTTGTAAGCTTCTTGATTGGGAAGACTTCCTCCTAGAATAAGATCAATATGATGTTGGATATCTCATTTTTGGGGAAGCCCATCAGGTAGTTCCTCTAGAATGGCATCTGAATACTCTTCCAACATCGTGACTGCTTCTAGTGGTATTTTCAAGTCCCCCTCTTTCCCTCTTTGTACTACCAATGTGTAATAACACACTGTTACTTTAATCTCCTTGACAATTTCCTTTTTAGATAGCATGCTTTTAGCTTTTCCTTCATTCCTGAGAGGTAAGAGGATTACCTTAGATCCATCCTTCTAGAAAGTGTAAGTATTCTTTTCTCCATTATGAATAACCTTTCTATCATACTGCCAGGGGAAACCTAATAGGACATGGCATACATCCATTGGAATCACATCACACCATAACTCATCCTTGTAGACCTTTCCTATGGAAAATTTAACAAGGCACCTCTTATCTACTCTAACTTCATTTCCCTTTTTGCACCATTCTACCTGATAGGGATGAGGGTTCTTTTCACACTGGAGATTTAGTTTGTCTACCATTTCTTTAGAAACCATGTTCTCACAACTACCTCCATAAAAAATTACTTGACATACCTTTCCACCTGAGGTACACCTTGTTTGAAATATGCTAGTTTGGAGCCATGAATCATTAGCGCCTTTCTCCTCAATATCTTCCTTTGTTGGGATAATCATTGTCCTCCTCATCATGAGACTTTCTCCGATATCCAGAGACACTTCTTGTTATGATCCTTCATTGTCAACCTGGGCTAGGTTCACTCTCGATGGCCCTCCTTGGTTTCCATCTTGCATGTTAAAATTGGAACACTCGAAGGCCCTGTGTCCTTCTTCTCCACATCTGAAACAAGTGAATGGTCTTCTCTAGCCTTCCCATCCTCTTCCATTACCATAGCCTCTAGCACATTGAAAACCCCTTCCTCTTTGTTGATTCCATGGATTCGAATGGGTTTCTTCTTGTTTCTCACTCCCTTGATTGGAACTTGAGCCTCCTTGAAATGGAGTCGATGTACCTCTTTGTCCTCCTCTATTCCTCTAATTGTACTACCTAGTTTGTTTTTCTTCATCCTTTAGAGACAACTGATAGGCATCCTCCATACAGTTGATCTGATGCATGCTTAGTTCATCCTGAATAGTGTATTACTTTCTTGATGTTCTCTACAGATGGACAACTTGTAAAATTTATCTGTATAATCTTGCATAGAAGACAAGTTCTATTTCAAATTCTGAAACCTTCAAAAGAGTGTTTGAGAGTAATCCACCGGTAAGAATTTTTCTCTCAGCTTTTTCTCCATTTCTTGATTTTATCCTTCCCTTTCTTTGTTCTTTCATTTTGGAGATGATCCCACTAGATCATCGCATGTCCCTTTAACTTGGTGTATCAAACCTCATCTTCTTTTCTTCTGTCATAGACTTCCATTCAAAAAACTTCCCCATCTTGTTTAACCAATCTATCACTTCCTTTGGCTTAAGACTACCTGAATAGTCTGAAACATCAACCTTGATTGCTTCATTTTTCCCATCCAAGAATCTGAGAAACCTCTCTTCGAAAATCACTACTTCTTCTCATCCTTCTATTCCTTCAACTCCTTGGTTCACCTCTCCATCAGATTCATCTTCTTCTCTTTGTAATCCATGGTTTTCCAATTGGTTCATGAGTTCTGCTACTTGTCTTTGCAAGCTTATCATATCTCTCTGCGTTTTGGTGAGACCTCCGCCTCTTCCTCTTCCTCTTCCAGTCATCATCCTGCTCTAATACCAAATGATGTAGCCCAAAACCCTTAGGAGAAAATACTCAGAAAATACACAATAGAAATATTATAGAATTCAAATTCTTCATTAACTTCTCCAACTTACTCTGCCTCTACAATGAAATAAAAATCCTACTTAATACAATTATGAAATTACCATATTTGGAAGATTTTTGGGAAAAATGGATTTTTTTTTCCATTTTTGGTAATTTTAAAAACCCATCCTATGAATCCTAATTTTTCACAAGAAAAGCTCCCAAATAAGGCAAGTCAAATTGCCAACTAACCCACATAAGCAAAAACATGATTTTGGATTTATTACAAAAAAAAAAATAGAAAAAATTGGAAAGAAATAGAAAAAGCCAATTTTGGAGGTTAAGATGAAATTTTAGGCTTCTGAAAAAATGTTGAAACAACCACCGACAGAGCTAGCTGAGTTGGAATTTCCATTAACTCTACTTCACAAATTTGCCTGTAAAATTTCAGCCAAAACCCACATCCGAGTCAAAAGTTATGACCCTCTGAAGCTTCTGCATCACTTCCTAAACAAGAACCTAACTCAACAAGTTTCCCTTGAGAGTGCTTTTGGAAATATCTCCACACAAAAATGTTCGAGGATTTTTTTTTAAGGCACGCTCAGACCTGTGTAGCTAGGTGAAGTTTATGCCTGGTACCTACATCCTGCATCACCAAGTCAAGTGAAACATCTGTACATATATATAAATATACAACCAATGTCAAACAAGGAGGGAGAGTGCAACATTGTGTGGAGCTCCTATAAAAGTGACTACGAAAACCTCTCCTCATCCTACAAACACATCAGATAGCATCAATATTAGGGCATAATTGGATTAGTATGGTTAGCTCCAAAAATAATCATTACTCCATAATGTAAATCAAGAATTGAATCATCTTTATAAGAAATACAATCCAATATATGAAATAACATTTCCTGATAAAATTTTTTAAATCATTTTCTATCTTCCATAAAATATTTTAATTATCCAAACATATACTCATAATGTCTCATCAACTAAAAATAAACAAAACATAGAGTCCATAATGCTCAATAAAGAAATAATGTCTATGCAGAATATCAAGATACTAGGGTGCGCATTACAAGAGATCAAAGTGGAAACATAAATATCAACTCAGAGGGAGTACAATTATGTATTTGATTATTTCCATCATCAATTTCTATAACACTATTATAGTGGTTTTCATCAATTCCAAAGAGGGAGATTGTTAATCAACTAATGAAGATATGTTGGAGATGATGAAGGCTGAGTGATACTGAGTATCTGATGACATGTAACTTATTAAATGCTTGACAATGTTAAGTTGAAGATAATGCAAGGCATTAAATTAGTTAATGGTTTGTATTGTCATTGATGTCAACTTGATATCATCTACATGGTCATGTATATAATGCCAAAAGACTTTAGAGAAGAAATGTAACAAAGGTTATGCTTTTAGCAATGCATAAAAGTCAAGTATTCACTAAGTGATAGATAACACTGATGGAGTGCACACCATCGGTGAAGGCAAAGAAGAAAAGTCACAATAATACCCGATGAGCAGAAGATAGTGTTGCTTGATGAAGCAAAACCATAGGATGCCCGATGAGATAAAAGTAGAGTTTCCCGACGGACAGAAATTCTGAAGCTAACTAAAGTCACACTGATGGATTTGACAGTTGTAACCAATGACTAACTGAAGAGTTGACCGACGGAATAGAGAGTTTAGAAAACAACAAAATATCTAGCTGGAAAGAGCTAAAGATAGACTTAATTGGTTGTTTTCTTTGTTTTATTCGACCAGAGTTAAGTAATTGATTTAAAGCTGATTTGTACAGTTGGAAAGAAGATAACTAAAAGATAAATATGGAGTTATGCTTTAAATCAAATTGGCTAGATTGTTTTTCACACCAAGAATCAAGAATCAATGAATATTATGTCTATATAAGAGACACACTTAATTCATTTTCGTATCACATGAAAAAAGGATTAAGGGGAGTGAATAGAAAGAGGATGCTAAGAAGAAACTAATGAAGAAAAACTTCATGTAGTACTGATCAATCAAGATGAAGGAGAGCTAAGGAATTCTGCAGACACAGATGAATAGTGAGCACATCACAGAGCAGAAAGTATGGAGCACAAAAGAATTGAATTGATACATTGATCATAGAGGTAATGTACTTAAATAGATCTAAAAATCTGCAATTCAAGTTGCATTAGAAACAGGTCATTTTGTTTCAGTTTAACCATTGAAGCATCAAGTCTCTTAACAAAGCAGGACTTAACAATCTTCTATATATTGGGGTACATCCCAAGGAGTGCCAAAATGGTTGATTCATGAAATTAGCATTGGATATGCCCAATGCCTATTGATATTCTAAGAGAGAGGCTGATTCAAGGATGACAGCATTAGATGCTCGATACTAAGTGACAACCTATATGTGTAAAATCCTCTAACAAGGTCACACCTAACAGTGTGTTTGTAACCTTTAACAGGGTTGGATACTAATATGGCTCACTTCAGAAGAGTGAAAATTTGGGGTACCGGTCTCAGTGGTTTTTCCCTTAACAGGGTTTCCAAGTTAAAAATTCATGTGTTATGTGTGTATGGTTTATTACTTTACTGTTTTACATTTCACATATGCATTTCTGGATTTATTGGTATACTTTGCATATTTACTGTATTGTGGTAAATAGTTATACTTCTTATTGGTAATCAAGGAGAATAAGGATAGAAAAGAAAAAATGATAGACAATTAATCATTATAAGTATTTCATGGTATGCATCTTGTAGGGACATAATAATTTGAGGTTTATTTGATTGGTGGTTATATTAAGGATATTTTTTTGAGGCCACTGATTCACCCCCCCTCTTAGTTATTACTAACAATTGGTATCAGAGCTTGTGTTCTTAGAAGGAAGGTTTCAAGACCTAAGCCAAAGATCACAAGATGAATAGACAAGATGTGCCCAAGTTGAACAAAGATAATTTTTCTTCATGGCAAAGCAGGATAAGACTCCACTTATCAGGTATTGGTAATGATGTTACTCAATTCCTTGAAACTGAATATGTGTTGCCCACATGAGCACCAAGAGTTGAAAAAATGAGAAAGAAGCATGAACAAAAAGGCATGATGATAGAGCTTGCTTCCTCACTCTTAGATGCTGAATTTGAAGATGTAAAAGAATGCAAATCTGCAAAGAAGATGTGTGACAAATTGAAGCTTGTACATGGTGGTGACAAAAATATTTTGAGAGCCAAGGCAGAAAGCCTTAGAGGAAAGTTTGATGATCTCAAAATTAAAGAAGGAGAAAACATCACTCAGTAGAGCACAATAATTAAAGAGGTAGTCAATGCTATTCGAGGAGTTGGAGGTGTACTAGAAGAAGATACAGTGGTAAGTAAAATTGTAAGAACCTTACTGCCTACTTATGCTATTAGAGTATCTGCCATTCAAGAAATGAGAGCAGTATAAAATAGCAATGTTACTCTAGATAGTTTAATTGGAAGACTGATTTTATTTGGGATGAATAACCTTGATAATAGTGTCTTACCTAACATAGAGTCTGCATTTAAAACTTCTATGAGAATAAGTAAATCAAGTCACAAAAACACTATGAGAAAAGATAGTGATAGTGAAAATGAAGAAGATGATTTTGATGAAATAGAAGCACTTATGGCCAGAAGAATGCAGAGAGGAAAAGGAAAATACAAAGGTAAATTACCAGTTGTTTGTTTTAACTGCAAAGAGATTGGGCATTTTGCTGCAAGATGTACTAATAGAAGAAAAGATGACAAAAGTAATGATAGATCTTTTGAGAAGAAGTCTGATAGAGGTGATTATAGAAGCTACCAACAATCAGAAAGATGAGATACTCAAGACTATAAGGACAAAGGAAAGAAAGTCAGCTAGGTAGAAAAATGCAAGGATGATGATACTGACACCAAATCTGATGAAGAAATTGAGATGGTATTTGTGGCTGTAAAGGATGATTCAGATGATGATGAAAGGTATGTAGAAATAGCTCTCATATCTAAAATTAGCAAAAATGATATTTGGATCATAGATAGTGGCTGCACTCATCATATGACCGATGATAAGAAAAAGTTTGAGACTTTTGAATACTACAAGGGTGGATCAATAAGAATGGGAAATGACACACCTTGTCTAGTTGAAGGTAGAGGAACAATAATATTGAATAACCAGATAAAATTTGAAAATGCTTAGTGGGTAAATGGATTGAATTATAATCTATTAAGTGTTTCTTAGTTGAATAATTTAGGTCACAAAGTAGCATTTGAAAATAAGAAGGCAAAGATCTTCAACAAATCTAGAAATCTAATTGGTACTGGTGAGTAGACAAAAGGTAACTTATTCTATCTGAATAATATTGACTCCACTTGTTTGATTACTACAAATGAAGACATATGGTTGTGACACAAAAGAATATGTCATGTGAAATTTGACAACATGATAATAATTAGCAAAAAGATAAATGTCAGAGGCTTATCGATAATGACCAAGCCCGACAACATCATGTGTAAAAATTGTCAAAAAGGTAAAATGACAAAGTCTAGTTTCAAAAGCAAAACCCATACATCTGATGCAATTCTAGAATTAGTCCATACTGATTTATGTGGACCTATGAGGAAAAAGAGCTATTATGGAGATAGATATTTTATTCTCTTTGTTGATGATTACTCTAGAATGATGACAGTTATATTTCTAAAAGATAAATTAGAAGCATTCAAGATATTTAAATGGTAAAAGGCCATGGTAAAAAAAAAAAGTGGTAAGGATCTAAAATGTTAGAGATTAGATAGAGGAGGTAAGTCTATATCAGATGAATTCACTAACTTTTTTAATGAGCATGGTATAAAAAGATAGGTTTCTACACCAAGAATGCCTTAGAAAAATGGGATTACTGAGAGAAGGAATAGATCAATAATTGATTATGCTAGAAAAAGACATCAACCAAATATTCTGGAGGGAAGGTGTCAGTACTTCTATCTACACACTGAATGGAGTACAATTGAAGAAAGACACCAAGAAGACACCTTATGAGCTATGGTATCGATACACACCCAATGTGAGTTATTTAAAAATTTTTGGTAGTCAATGTTATATCTTAAAAGATGATAGAAATGGAAAACTTAACACCAAGAGTGATGAAGGAATTTTTCTAGGGTATTCTACAAAGAGAAAGGCTTACATATGTCTAAACAAAGCCTCTAACAAAATTATTAAAAGTGCAAATGTAAAGATAGATGAATTTGTAGAGAAGAATAAATAAGAAAGAACTAAAGAACCAGAGGAATACAATAAGTTCACTTACAATGAAGAACCTGACACTCTACCCTACCAACAATGTAGAGCCCTTGAGATACAAATCATTTCTCCTAAGCATCAGGCTGCAAATACCGATGGTCAGGATAATGATCAAGATAATGTGCAAGGTGATGAAGAACATAATGAAAATAAAAATAATGATCAAGCTGATAGACAAAGGACTGTGCCTGTACTTGCAAGATATGTAAGAAGGAACCATGTAGAGGTCCATATCATAGGAGATAAGAAAGATGGTACAAGAACAAGAAGTAAGTCTTTAAAATCAAATTGTTTGATTTGCGAGTTTGAGCCAAAATGTGTGAATGCTGCACTAGATAATGAGGAATGGATAAGTGCTATGAATAATGAGATTGAGAAGAAAAAAATATGGTCACTTGTGCCAAGACCAAATGACAATAATGTCATCGGTACAAAATGGATATTCAAGAATAAGTTGAATGAGAATGGAGAAGTCACATAGAACAAAGCAAGACTAGTATGCAAGGGGTATGCACAAGAGGAAGGTATAGAATATGGAGAGATCTTTGCACCCATTGCTAGGCTAGAAGGAGTAAGGATATTACTTTCTTATGCTGCATTCAAAGGATTCAAGGTATACCAAATGGATGTCAAGTCAACATTCCTAAATGGAATACTTGAAGAAGAGGTATACATTGAACAAACAGAAGGGTTTATTGATCCAGACAAGAAGGACATGGTATGTAGACTTCACAAAGCCTTGTATGAATTGAAACAAGCTCTTAGAGCCTGGTATGAACAACTTCATTCCTATCTAATAAGTATTGGATTTGTAAGGACTAGTGAAAACAATAATCTTTATTTAAAAGAAGATACTGATGCTAACACCCTGATTGTTGAAATATTTGTTGATGACATCATATTTGGAGGTAGTGATATGCTATGCAAATCATTTTCTAGTGAAATGAGCAAAGAATTTGAGATGTCTATGTTTGGTGAGATCAAGTTCTTTCTTGGTCTCTAGATCATGTAACAAGGAGAAGGTATTTTCATTACACAGTCCAAGTACATCAAAGAGGTCCAAAAAATATTCAAGATGGAAGAATCCAAACCAGTTGGAACATTGATGTCTACTAGATGTAAGTTGACAAAGGAGGACAACACAATAGAGGTAAATCAAACTTTGTATAGATTAATGATTGGAAAACTCATGTATGTTGTACACACTAGACCAGATATTGCACATGCAG
This sequence comes from Thuja plicata, assembly GCA_018584345.1. Taxonomy (NCBI): domain Eukaryota; kingdom Viridiplantae; phylum Streptophyta; class Pinopsida; order Cupressales; family Cupressaceae; genus Thuja; species Thuja plicata. The sequence continues at coordinate 2,584,610 of MU227137.1, forward strand.
TGGGAATTGTTGCTAGATTTTTTGCTAATCCCAGGGAATCACATATGACTGCTGTGAAATGAATCCTAAGATATCTGAAGAATATAGAGGAATTTGGATTATGGTATAGAAGAGAAGGCAAATTTGAACTAAAGGTGTTTACCAATGCTGATTGGGCTAGAAATATTGATGACCAGAAGAGCACAACTAGAGGAGCATTCTTTATGGGTGATAGACTTGTCACATGGATTAGCAAGAACCAGGGATGCATCTCATTGTCTACTACAGAAGAAGAATATGTTGCTGCTGCTACAAATTGCTCAAATATTGCATGGATCAAATAATTGCTGGAAGGTCTGCATATGAAAATATTAGAACTAGTGACTATCTATTGTGATAACACTAGTGCAATAAAAATTTCCAAGAATCCAGTCATGCATGCAAAAACTAAACACATTGCCATCAAGTATCATTACTTAAGAGAACAAGTTCAAGAAAAAGAGGTG
>MU227137.1:2585144-2597437 GCA_018584345.1 Thuja plicata
TGATAACACTAGTGCAATAAAAATTTCCAAGAATCCAGTCATGCATGCAAAAACTAAACACATTGCCATCAAGTATCATTACTTAAGAGAACAAGTTCAAGAAAAAGAGGTGATACTTGAGTATGTGCAATCAAAATAACAATTGGCCAATATCTTCACCAAGCCACTACCCAAGGATACGTTTGAGTACTTGAGAAAGAGACTAGGGGTCAAACCCTTGTCTACCAGTCAGTAAAAGAATAAAGGTTGCATCAGCCTACTTATTATCAAAATATCATTCATGTTGATGCAAGCAAAGATAAGAACTTCAAAGCTACATCTATATATAGATAGGTATATATTAGAACTGAGCACCAGAGCATATTGGTGTATTGCTGATGGATAAGGGAAATTCAAGGAATATATTATGGATAGGAGGAAAATGATTGTTTGACATGAATGTCAGATACTTGTAACAATATTTGTTTGGCATTGTTGTCAAAGGGAGAGAAAGTATCCATATTATCACATTATTCTAAGATAAAAGGGAGATAGATTATCCATTATTAGATTACTCTAACAAGGAGAGATCATATCCATGGGGAGAGAGTTTGTATGAAGGAGCTAATACAAAGGAAGAGTTTCTGACAAGACAAAAAGACATCACAAAAGAGAGAATAGTCAAAGGAGAGAAATTGACACAAGAAGAAGATTCAACAAATTAGTAAACAAAAAGATGCAAGAATAAAATCTAAGCTAAAACAGAGCTTACCGGTGGTCAGACATTTTTATCGGTTATCAAAACAAATTGTTTGGCAGTTTGATGAATCTGAATAAATTGTATTTCATATTGTCTTAAAAATAGTATAGTGTGATAATATAGGTTTAGTTTCCATCAATGCCAAAGGGAGAGATTGATGAAATGTAACTAATTAAATGCTTGACAATGTTAAGTAGAAGATAATGTAAGGCATTAAATTAGTTAATGGTTTGTATTGTCATTGATGTTAACTTGATATCATCTATATGGTCATGTACATAATTCCAAAAGACTTCAAAGAAGCAATAGAGAAAAGGTTAATCTTTTAGCAATGCATAAAAGTCAAGTATTCACTAAGTGACAGTTAACACCGACGGAGTGCACACCATCGGTGAAGGCAAAGAAGAAAATTCATAGTAATATCCGATGAGTAGAAGACAACATATCCCAACGAAGTAAAACCATAGGATTCTTGATGAGCTAAAAGTAGAGTTGCCCGACGGACGAAAATCTTGAAGCTAACTAAAGTCACACCAACAGAACTGGCAGTTGTAACCGATGACTAACTGAAGAGTTGAATGACAGAATAGAGAGTTCAAAAAATGACAAAATATCTAGCTGGCAAGAGCTAAAGATAGACTTAACTGGTTGTTTTCTTTGTTTTATTCAACCAGAGCTAAGTAATTGATTTAAAGCTGATTTGTACAGTTGGCAACAAGATAACTACGAGATAAATCTAGAGTTATGCTTTAAATCAAATTGGATGGATTGTTTTTCACACAAAGAATCAAGAATCAAGAATCAAGAATCAAGAATCAAGAATCAAGAATCAAGAATCAATGAATATTATGTCTATATAAGAGACAAGCTTAATTCATTTCCATATCACATGAAAAAGGGATTAAGGGGAGTGAATAGAAAGAGGATGCTAAAAAGAAATTGATGAAGGAAAACTTTATGTAGTACTGATCAATCAAGCTGAAGGAGAGCTAAGAAATTTTAAAAACACTGACAAATAGTGAGCACAACATCACAGAGCAGAAAGTATGGAGCACAAAAGAATTGAATTGATACATTGATTAGAGAGGTAATGTACTTAAATAGATCTGAAAATCTACAATTCAAGTTGCATTAGAAACAGGTCATTTTGTTTCATTTTAACCATTGAAGAATCAAGTCTCTTAATAGAGTAGGACTTAACAGTCTTCTATATATTGAGGTACATCCCAAGGAGTGCCAAAAAGGTTGATTTATGAAAGTAGCATTGGATATGCCCGATACCTTTTGACAGTCTAAGAGAGAGGCTGATTCAAGGATGGCAACATTAGATGCCCGATACTAAGTGACAACCTATATGTGTAAAATCCTCTAACAAGGTCACACCTAATAGTGTGTTTGTAAGATTTAACAGGGTTGGCTCCTAACAGGGCTCACTTCAGAAGAGTGAAAATTTAGGGTACCGATCCCAGTGGTTTTTCCCTTGACAGGGTTTTCACATTAAAAATTCATGTGTTATGTGTCTATGGTTTATTACTTTACTGTTTTAAATTTCACATATGCATTTATGGATTTATCGGTATACTCTGCATATTTACTGTATTTTGGTAAATAGTTATATTTCTTATCGATAATCAAGGAGAATAAGGACAGAGAAGGAAAAATGACAGAAAGTTACTCATTATAAGTATTTCATGGCATGCATCTTGTAGGGACATATTAATCTGAGGTTTATTTGATTGGTGGTTAGATTAAGGATATGTTTTTGAGGCCACTGATTCACCCCCCCTCTCAGTTATTACTAACTGTATCATGATTGTAGGAATGGTTAGATCAGTTGTTGTTTTGTAATTGATGTCAAGCAATTGATTAATTGATTTTTATTATGTTACCATATCTTAAGAGGAGAAGTTAAATGGGTGACGAATACAGATCAGACAATGATGAAGTAATGTTGATATAGTTATTTTCTACTATATATTTGATGTTATCAAATTAGTAAAATTGATTGATCAAGTCAGAAATTGCAAAGAGTTAAAGTTATGACTAAAAGAGTTACTTTACCGAGCTAGACAAAGTCAGTCGGTAAATATAGAATGCTATGTAAGTCGGTCACAGTTACCAAAAACTGAGTGAAAGTCAAGTACCAACAACCAAAGATGAGTTAGACATTGAGAAGTGAATGAAGGTAGTTACCGAGTTGTAAAGCAAGTTTTACCGAGTACAAGATATTGATTATAAATGATGATAAGATCAAATTTAATGTGAAGCGATGATGAGCTAGATGAGGATATGAATTAAATGAAGTTTTTTGGAAGATCTACGAATGTGAAAATTCAATGAGAATATCTAAGGCAAATATCAAGCGGTTAAACCAAATTATAAGAGTTCTAAGAAAAGTTCAAGTTCTAAGGTAAAGGGGAAGTGGTTTACCGAGTTGACAATTATGAAGAAGTTGATTGAACGAATGAATGCAAATGATAGAAAATATAATTAAGGAGATTAAGAGGCAAAAAATATGTCTATATAAAGAATGACAAATATGAATACCAAGTGTAAAATTTCTAGCGAGTTGAACAGAGAAGAAGAAGAAGTTGAAGAACAACATTTACCGAGCAAAATAGAGAAACATAGATTGAAGAATCTATAGTATGAGAAAGAGATCAATGGAGTATGTGATGCCAATATTGAATTGAGCATAAAGGATCTGGCACAAGCAAAGGTAGTTTCTATATTTATAGATTAAATTTTTACTGTTGCTTATTAGTATTTGTACCAGAGAAATCTCTTAACTGAGTGGATTTAACCATCCCATTTGTAAAACCTAGAGTTAGGTGACATTCCAAAAGAGTGTTTAAAGACCTCTAATAAGGCCACTCCTAATAGAGTGAAGATCTTAATAGATCTAAGGTAAATCCCCTAATAGGGTCACATTCAGCAAATGTGTTTTGTAATCTTTAATATGATAAGTTCTTAACTAAGCGTACTTCAGAAGGGTACATTTTTATTCTAGGAAACAATTCTCATAGAGGTTTTTCCCAAATTGGGTTTCCTCATTAAATCTAGTGTTAAGTGAGTTATATATAGAGTTAATATGATGTTACTAAGTTTGAATGATTGATTTATATATTTGAGATGTATTGTTGTTTAAGTTATTATGTTGTTTGGTGAATTGGTTACTACTGTATTTAGTGTTACCGAGTGAATCAGTGAGTCCAGTTTTAAGTGTTTAAGTTTGATTTTTTTTGATTCACCCCCCTCTCAGTGGACCAACAAGATCATTTAATCGAGAGAGAGGAGTTACTCAACCGAGTTAGATAGTTAATTCAAAACATGATCAAATCACATTTAATAGATTGCCAGAGCATTAATTAAGATTCTACAAGAACGTAGAACCATTTTTTACAAGATAAAAAATTGAAATAATTCAGAGTGAAGATCTAAGGCATAGATCAAGCGACAAAAGAAATTTTCTTATTTCCAAGAAAAACAAGTACCAAGGTAAAAGTGACATGGTCACCGAGCTGAAAGAAGATCTAACGCTTAAGATAAATTCACAACATACCTAACACATAAGATTAAGAGGAATAATATCATCTATATATTGGATGTAAATGATGAGAGTTGAATCTGTTGTTATTGCTGAGAAATTTGAAGGAGTTATTGAAGTGAATTTATTGAAGAACAAGAGCATAGAAGAGAGCACTGAGGAGAGATTCAGCTACAACAAAGCATAATAGAGCAGTGTTACAATTTGAGATTGATGTAATACATCAGAGCACATAGAGTCTGATCAACATTTATATTTGATGCAATTATTACAGATATTGTCAAGTTATTTGATACTATTTTATTGAGAGCTTTAAATCCCAATACTGGGTAGATCTTAAACAATGTTATATTTTGTAAATCCTTTAACAGGGTACATCTCTAAGTGTAGAGATTATAAAAATCCTTTAATCAAGTAGACCTAACAAGTATTTCATATTCTTAACAGGGCAATCTATTAGAAATAGCTAAACTTTGTAGCTCTAACTGAGCACCCTTTATACTGCAGTTAGTGAAGGTTGTTGGTGTTATCCCCACCACAATTTTTTCCTCTAACTAAGGATTTCTGCGTTACCAAAATTATGGTGTTATGAGTTCTATTGTTTAATATTTTGATGTTATGGTTTTATAAGCTTTACATTACTTTAATTTCAAAGTTATGAACTTGGTAGTCAGTATGCAACAATATTTGGTTTATTAGTGAATGTGGTTAAAATTTTTTAGTGGCATTGATTCACCCCTCCCCTCTCAGTCCCAACTTTCAATAGTTATTCCAATAGCACCAACATCAATGCCTCCACCATGTCACACGTTCTGTTCCAATACTCAATTAAAAAAATATTAAGATCTCTTTTTCCTTATTAATAAATAACTTAATAATTATTACAAATGTTTTAGCTAAATAATTTTTAGTTCAAATTAGGCAATTATAACTAATAATTTCAAGGCTAGAAAGACATACATAGAAAACTATATTTGTAGTCAAATGAGCCAAAATTATATTTAAACAATCAATACTAAGTTGGTAGTAATGAAGTTTGATATTAGTATTTCTATTGGATCACATCAATAGCTTTGAAATAAATGCTAAATTTTTTATACATGGAGATATAAAAATAGGGTGATAGATGTAGAGAAAGATATGGATAAAAGGAAATATAGAGAGGAGTGCAAGTGAGATACAGAGATAAATAGAGACACATATACAAAGTAATAGAGATGGAGTGAATGAGAGAGGGAGGGAGTAATATAGATATAGATATATAGAGAGAGGAGAGATAGGAGAGTTAGAGAGAGAAATAGAGTAAATGAGAGAGGAGGGAGGGGATGACATAAATAGGTAGAGATATAGAGAGATGGAGACAGAAAGAGAGTGATAAAAAGAGATAGATAGAGGTAGATAGATCTATAGAGATATGGTTAGAATAAGATAGAGAGATTTAGCTAGAGCTAGAGGGATAAAGAGAGCTAGAGAGAGGTAAATAGAATTATAGAGAGGTAGATAGAGTTATAAAAAGAGATGCAGAGAGGTAGATAGAATTATTCACAAAGAGTAATTTCATTGTTTTCTATCTACCCATCTCCTCTTTATATATTTATGCGTAATTGATCTTTAATATGTCTTCGACATACCCATTGGACACCAAGGTGTGATTTCTAGTATTGTTAAAGGTAGTTGTTCTTAATTCAAAATATTGTACAATATTAAACTTATAAATAAATGACATTATTTTATACAATAATTTGTACTGACCTAGGATGCCCAGTGCTGTCTCTTCCACACAAAAGTAATGTTTTTGTTCAACCATGTCACAATTTTTGTCAAATTTCTAACACGATTACAACTTTTGTTGATAGAAAATGGTGACTGCCTTGTTTGTTCATACTTGTCAGAAATTGGTCACTGCCAAAAAGGGAATCCTCACATCAAGAGATGTGTAAATGACTAAAGGCGGCGGTAACAAATATAAGAATTGACCAAAATGCGTACAATAATTTTAAGTACAAAATCACATGGAAGAGAGAATGGAAAATGTGGGGTGGAGTCACCTTGTGCAAGAAAGTATGTGTAAGGCAATAGAGCTGTGCAAAGATATTTAGGGCCTGTTTGGTTGCAAGAACTAGAAAATGCCGAATTTGATCAAATGATGGAAATGTTCAAATCATGGATTTGATATTCCAATTTCTTGTTTTCGGAATATAGTTTAGACCGTTTGGTTGATCCGAAATATGAGCGAGAAGATGCATTTCCTCCATTTGGTCCCACATTTTGGAATTGGAATTAGAATTTGAGTAAGGTTATTTATTTTATTTTTAAATTTTTAAATTTAATAATTTTTTTCATTGTTTTAATTTTTAATTTTCTTTTGTACTTTTTTTTTTAAATTTTCATAAAGAAAATCATAAATTATTTCAATTCTTACAAATTTATTTATTAATTTATTGTTTTTAGTTTTTTGAATAAGGTTAATTTTTTTAATTTTTAATTTTTATATAGAAAATCATAAACAAGATATAAACAATAAAATAGTCATCACTTGACCATAATTTCTCCAATGTATCTACATGGTAAAAAAGTCTCATTCTACAGAATATGGGCCCTCTCTTTTAACCACATTTATGCATATGGTCCCAACAAAGTACTGCGATTACAACACAAAGAACACATCATAGAAAGATAATTTTGGCTTTCACCATTGATGCAATCTCAGTAGCATTAGCTATCTCTCTAGCCTTGTAGAACTTGCACTCATTTCCTACATCAGGCATGTAGATGAAGTAGATGTAAATGGGTCTTCATCCACCCACCTAAAGTATGGACATCCACTATGTCCCTACAATACTAAATCAAATTTAGTTCTTGTTATAATTATTAGTCACTACATTATTTCTAAAAAAATATATATATTTCCATTTAACAACCTTCTTCCTATTTGGGAAACACCAGAACTAATGCCCAGGATTACTCGCTGTGTGTGACCTCTTCAATAAGAAAGGCCCAGCACCACATTGACACATAGGCACATTCACCAATGCCATGAATGCTATATAAAAAATACACTGTCAATCTCCATATCATTTTTTTTTGTTGATTAGTTTGTTCATTCATATTATTTATAATTGAAAGAAAAAGCAACATAAGAAACTATTGACTACAACATTCAGATAGCAACATGACAATTTTTTTATCATAGTACAAAATTAAAATGTTTCATATTTGATGATATTAAGAATACAAACAAAACAAATATGCAAAGTGCGTTTTGTACAAAAGTTTGAACACAAGTGGAATTCCTACTATAAGGCAATGTACCATCTATACCAAGACCTTGTAGATGGGGAAGAACAAGATCCTAGAGCTAAATGGTGGTGTGGAAATACACCATAGCACAAGGGAAAAATCAAAATTTTGCCATGCATTTGGAAAGCAAGCTTCCCATATCCTGCTCACTCTTCCTATCCATACTCTTAGAATCCAAATTATGAATATACATACTAACCATGATACAACAGTTAAACATATTTATATTTAAATTAAATAAACCAAGGAGTATCATCAGAAATATTGATTGTAGGTTGTATAATTGAAATCATGAACACTATACAATCATTAGGCAGTAAAAATTTAATATCAGGATATGTGTAGTCTTATAATTTCCCATTTATAATTCTTCAAGAAAACCTACATATATGATGGAAAGAAAAAAGAAGGTGTTGGAGAGATGTTAAATATCTTTATAATTAAATAGAATACACCAACGAGTATCATCAGAAAAAATTACTAAACCTCTTTATATTTAATATCAGCATATGTGTAGTCTCAAAGCTGTCCATTTTTAATTTTAGGAACACATGTATATATAACAACAAGCAAAAAAAAATGTTGGAGCGATGTTAAAACTTTTTATAATCAAATGAAATAAACTAAGGATTATCATGAGAAAAAAATAAACCTCTTTATATTTAATATCAACATATGTGTAGTCTCAAAAGTGTCCATTTTTAAATCTTCATGAACACATGTATATATGATTCCAAACAAAAAGTAGTAATTTCAAAAACTATATATGCTCCATTTAATATATGATAAAAAGATTCTAAAATACCTATCTTTGTAATCATCAAGTAATGATTTTGGGCAGAGCAACTATATGTAAACTATGACAACAATTTATAAAAACAAAAAATGAACAATTCTGATACTTTGCCATTAAAATACATGATTTGAGTATGCACATTACAACACTATAATTGATCAAGTGTAATTGATCAAAATAAATTGATCTTCATCACTTGGTACTCCTTGGTGTATATCATTTAAATGCAATAGGGCTAACAAATTAAAGACGTATAAAAATATAACATAGAACAAATCATGCCAATCATGAACAATATACAATCATCAACCAGTAGACACTAATATCAACATATGTCAACTATGAAAACACTTTATAAGAACTAAAAATGGACAATTCTGATACTTTTCCATTAGAACACATGATTTGAGTATGTGTATTGCAATAGTACAATTGATCAAGTGTAATTGATCAAAATACATTGATCTTCATCACTTGGTACTCCTTGGTGTATCTCATTTAAATACAATAGGGAAAACAAATTAAATATGTATAGACATATAAAATGGAGAAAATCATGTCAATCACGATCAATATACAATCATAATCCATTAGATAATAATATACACATATGTAAACAATGACAACAATTTATAAGAACAAAAAATGGACAATTGTGATACTTTACCATTAGAACACATCATTTGAGTATGAGCATTACAACAATATAATTGATCAAGTGTAATTGATATCCATCACTTGGTACTCCTTGGTGTATCTCATTTAAACACAATGGGACTAACAAATTAAAGATGTATAGACATATAACATGGAACAAATCATATCAATTACAAATAATATATAATCATCATCCATTAGACAGTAATAACAACATATGTAAACAATGAAAATAATTTATAAGAACTAAAAAATGGACAATTTTGATACTTTGCCACTAGAACACATGATTTGAGTATGAGCATTACAACAGTACAATTGGTCAAGTGTAATTGATCAAAATACATTGATCTTCATCACTTGGTACTCCTTGGCGTATCTCATTTAAATGCAATAGGGAAAACAAATTAAAGATGTATAGACATATAACATGGAGAAAATCATGCCAATCACAAAAAATATACAATCATCATCCATTAGATAGTAATATCAGCATATGTAAACAATGACAACAATTTATAAGAACTAAAAATGGACAATTATGATACTTTGCCATTAGAACACATGATTTGAGTATGAGCATTAAAACAATATAACTGATCATGTGTAATTGATCTTCATCACTTGGTACTCCTTGGTGTATCTCATTTAAAAGCAACATGGCTAACAAATTAAAGATGTATAGACATATAACATGGAACAAATCATGCAAATCATGAACATTATACAATCATCGTCCATTAGACAGTAATATCAATAAATGTAAACAATGATAATAGTTTATAAGAACTAAAAATGGACAATTATGATACTTTTCCATTACAACAGTACAATTGATCAAGTGTAATTGATCAAAATAAATTGATCTTCATCACTTGCTACTCCTTGGTGTATCTCATTTAAATGCAATAAGGCTAACAAGTTAAAGAGGTATAGACATATAACATGGAAAAAGTCATGCCAATCACGAAGAATGTACAATCATAATCCATTAGACAGTAATATCAACATATAGTGGGTGGTCCCACAATAGTGTGTCCCACTTTTTGGCCAACTTTGACACTGAGATTAGTATTCTAAAAAAACCTTCACTTTCAAACACCTATTGTCATAAAACTATTAGGAGTTTGAAGATGATTTAAACTAGAGTCTTTTATCATTTTATTTCTAGTTTCTAAATATATATATTTAAAAAACTTTAAAATTGATTTGAATCCATTTTTCATTCTCCTTTGAAAAGTGGTTTGTGTGAAAAACAATGTTTTTAAGGAGTGATTGTCACTTGGATCAACATAACTTTAAAATAAAATGATGACGATGAAATCCTTTTGAGGTTATATTTGTAACTTCAATATCTAAAGGATGTAATTGGTTTCATTCATTTTGGTTCAATATTTCATAGTTTATTAAGTTCTAAAGTGATAGTAACTGTAATTTAGACATAGGTTCTTTTGGATCGCTCTAACTTGATCTGTATCTATCAAAATTCATTTTTTATTTTTTTGATAGAAATCTAACACGAATACTCTTTTCGTACATATTTTTCATAATTTTTTCTTTGTAAGTTATTATTTTTTCCGAAGCCTCAAAGAGACAGGTTGTTGAATGACCAAACAACCTATGTTTAATAAAAGTAAAATTTGAAAGTGACAATGAAATTAATATGTATTAAAATTATAGTCATTAGAAATCTTGCTTTGAGTAGCATCATCATAAATTATCTATTTCATAAAATCATCTTGTTTGGTGTTTGTTTCAAGCCTTGAAATACCATTTTTTTGTAGTTTTTTTTGTCTCCGGGGGAAAATTTCAAATTTGGGGTCTTCGCGCGAGGAACCCCTTTGCAAGAAGGGTTATGATGGCTTCATGCAAAGGGGTCTTCACGTGAAGACCCCCATGGGAAAATTTTGGCGGGGAAATCCTAGCCAGACTTTTACCTGACCTAGTTCGCTCAAACTAGTTCGACTAGTTGTGTTTTTTATATTATTGTATGGTAAAAAAGTAAATGTTTTTTTTTTTTCATTTTTCACACAATTGCAATCAAATTAATTCATATTTTTTACTATTGATCTAATTTTTTCAAAGATGTTTTTTTGAAGGAGAATTTCTATTGGTGTTGTCGATGTATGTAGCATCAGTCAGATAGATAAAACTGACTATATGATTATTATGAGAAATGATTTATTACATATATATAGTAATTGATATTATTTTATATATAAATATGTATATATATAATTCATCTATATTTATTCTTATAATAAGTATATAGTTAAATTAATAAATTAGATTAATGAATAGACATGTCCCATGAAGGGACATATCTCTTCTTGTCTTTTCCATGTATATATACAAGAGATCAATTCATTTGGAAAATACATAAGAAGATAGCAGTGTGATTACATTTACAATTAATCTTTGGAGAGTTCAACATGGTACCAGAGCCAAGTTCCTTCTATAGAGCTTAACCGATTGAAGGAAGATCTGGGCATGAATGGAAGAAATATAAAAATAATAAAGGTATATTATATAGACATAGCTATGTACATAATGGAAGATGGCCAAGTCTGATCCTACTTATTTATGGAAGCAATGTGTCAAGGATGGAAGATGGAAGGGAATGTCCATGATTCCCACAAAATAATAGGATATGGAGGAAGAGATAAAATAAGGGAAGATATACACACATCCATCAAATAAAAGGATACAACTAGCGTTAATGAGGAATCAATGTTTTCCTTTTCTTGCTTGAGTTAGAATTTTAGATGTGCAATATCACTAGTTTTTGGAGTGAAGAACCTGTTGGTGCCCAAAAACAATGTATTCACTTTTGGCCAACTGACAGGTATAATGGTGATGCACCACTTGATACCTCTACAATTTTGGCTTAATCAAGCCAAGGCTAGTAGGCCTGATTTCACTTTGAAGTATCAAATTTTCTATGTCGCACAACTTCATACACAAACAAACAAAGTTCCTCCCAAAGTGCTGAATGATCCTTGGAGGAAAACAACAAATCTCATGATAATTTTAAAATGAAACTTAACTAAAATGATAATCACTAAGATCCTAATTGTAAGGCTTTGAAATAAATGATTTAATAATATACTAACTACAAAGCATGAAATAATATAATAATTTCCAAATAATGATTAGATCAGTGCCTTCTAAAAACTTGGGCTATAGAGTCAGATAACTTTCAATCTTATGTACAATCGGAGACAGTTTTAAAAACTTACTTTTAATAAAGCAAG
>MU227137.1:2610437-2630605 GCA_018584345.1 Thuja plicata
AGCCATGGATGTTGCTTTCAAAGAGTTTATTGATTTATTCATGGTTGTTTACCAAGATGACTTAACTACATATTCTAAGAGGGCTAATGATCATTGTGATCATTTGGGTAGGATTTTTAATAAAGCACTAGAATATGGTGTTTCATTAAACCCTAAGAAGTGTCACATTGCAGTTAAAGAGGGAAAATTGCTTGGGCATATAGTGTCCAGAGAAGGGGTAAGAATAGACCCTGAAAGGGTAGAGGCAATTCAGAATGTTGTTACTCTGAAAAACTTAAAAGGTGTACAATATTTCTTAGGAAATATTAATTTTGTCAGGAGATTTGTAGCCAATTTTGCTAAAATTGTCAAGCCCATTGTCAAGTTACTAAAAAGGGATACTAAGTTTGTTTGGGATGATGAGGCCCAACAAGCTTTTGAAAGGATCAAGAAGGCAGTGCAGGAAACTCCAGTGTTGAAATCTCCAAATTACATTGAGCCTTTCTCTCTGTTTTCATTCGCATCATTTCATACAATTGCTGCAATTTTGCTTCAAAAAGACGAGCAAGGATTTGAACATCCCATAGCCTTTTATAGTAAATCCTTATAAGTTGCAGAACTTAACTATGAAATAATGGAAAAGCAAGCTTATGCATTGGTAAAGGCTGTGAAGTCTTTTAGGCCTTACTTGGTATGTGCCAAGGTACAGGCCTATGTCCCACATTCAACAGTAAAAGATATTCTCACACAGTCAGAGGTCACTGGTAAGAGATGCAAATGGATTACAAGGATTCAAGAGTTCAATCTGGAAATCAATATCACCAAATTGGTAAGAGGTCAAGGCTTGGCCAAACTTATGACAGAGGAGAACCTGGATTTAGTGCAATCAAATCAAATAGAGGTACATGATCAAGCCATTACCAGTATAAAGAGGCAACCATATTACATTGATATTGTTTTCTTCCTAAAAAATGCTAAGTGTCCTAATCATTTGTCCGATAATCAAAGGAGAAGTTTGAAATTGCAAGCTCAAAGGTATGTTTTGATTCAAGGAGATTTGTTTTGGAAAGATAAGAATGGGTTTCTATTGCTATGCCTTGAGAAACATCAGGCTGATAAAGTCCTAATTGAGATGCATGAAGGACAATGTGGAGGTCATTTTTCTACTAAGACCACTACCCATAAGGTTTTGAGGCCAGGATATTATTGGCCTACTATGTTCAAAGATACTTATACAAATGTTAGGATATGTGAACCATGTCAGAGGTTCTCCAATAAATTGAAATTTGTAGGTGCTCTGTTGCTCAACCCGGTGAGCACTGAGGCTCCTTTTGCTGTATGGGGCATTGATTTTATTGGTGAATTTCAAGAAAAGTCTAGTGTAGGGCACAGTTGGATTTTAGTTGCCATAGATTATTTCACTAAATGGATTGAGGCTATCCCGACAAGGAAAGAAACTAGTAAGGTGGTTACTAAATTTTTGCTAGAAAACATTTTGACCAGATTTGGGGTGCCTAGTAAATTAATAATGGACAATGCTATGAGTTTTAGATCAGAGGAAATGACAAGTTTCTATGAGCAGTATGGGATTACAATATCATATTCATCCCCATATCATCCACAAGCCAATGGAAAAGCTAATTCTAGTAATAAAAGCATATTGAAAATATTGAAGAGGACTCTGGAACAAAATAAAAGGACTTGGCACACAAAATTGAGATTAGCTCTTTGGGCTGACAGGATAACACTTAAGAAGGCAACGAGTCAATCTCCTTTTGAGTTGGTGTATGGATTACAAGCAAGATTTCCTATTAACAATTTATTGCCTATTTGCCAATTCATTCAAGAGAAACATTTAGATGTCTCTAACAGTATGCAAAACAAAATGATGCAGTTGAATGAATTGGATGAAATGAGAAGAAATAGTCAGAGAGAGAATCTAAAGCTACAACAGAAAATGAAATATCTTTTTGACAGGAGGGCTACCGAGAGAAAGTTCCAAATTGATGATTTAGTTCTCCAATGGAATGCAAGGGCAGAGGACAAAGGAAAGCATAAGAAGTTTGAGTCTTTGTGGCTGGGACCATTCATCATTGCAAAACAATTTGGCAAAGACTCATATTTGTTGAAGAATATGGAAGGTGATCTCTTTGAGTTGCCTGTGCATGGGCAGTTTTTGAAGCCCTTCTTTGGGTAAAGGTTCAAAGTGCATGTGTAAGAATGTATTATATGCTCTTTTCCTTGCCCCTTGTTTGTATATTCTGTACATATTTCCCTTTCTGTTGTAGGGTTTTTCTCCGTTAGAGTTGTGGTCTGCAACCAAAGATTTTGTGGTTCTCGGTATAAACTTACATTTAACCGTCCCCAGTTAGAGCCACTGTTGGTTGTATTTCTTGTTTTGGCAGTTCTCCTGGTTCCTACTCCTTTTCTCTATGATCTCGTGGTTTCAAATCAGTTATCTCTTGTGCAGTATGGCTTTACTTCTACCATGTTTTCAGGTTTTCAAGCCTAAACCTATCCAAATTTGCAAAAACCCTGAAAACCTTAGTCTTTCCAAGTGTTAAACGATGAAAATTAAAACCCTAGGTCATGGTATTATGTTTCAAAGTTACTTTTTCCATTCATTTAAGACATGTGTTTAAATTGAATCACCTTGTCACGTTACTCCAACCGAATATTCCAAATGTCCTCCTGACTTCATGTTTTCCTCTTGTCGCATGGTTTCGTTTAGATTCGGCATATTCCTTCAGTGTTACGAGACTCAGTGATTTCCTTATGTCAAGTAGTCGTAGAATAACTATGTCATAAGGATTTATGTAAAAGGGACCCACTGCTTAGTCAAGTGATCACATGAAATTCTTAGTAGTTATGAAAAGGTCTTTAGACCTCGCGATTACTTCATGTCGCGTTATCACCAAATCAATCAAAGTTAACAGTTAAGTCAGGCCTTCAGTCGCGTGGTCTTAAAAAGGAATGGTGGTCAAGATATTTTGACCAAGACTTCACAACTAACCATTTAAGGTTTGTAGAAAAGTGTAGTCAGGATGTCGTAAGAACAGAATGATAACTCAGTTCTCCATCATACAATGAATGAACCAATGACTGTGACACATGTGTCATAAGGCGGGTGGATGCTAAAAGGATTATTGCATTATCGCCAGAAGGATAAAATGGATTCAGCAACTTTGAGACTAAGATGCTTTCCCTTTATTCGTGCTTTCCGAGAAAGATTTAAGGGTATGCTCAAACATCTGGTGATTAAGCGATAACCATAGGATGAAGAATGGTGAGTTAACATTAACTGTGCACGACTATGATTTTAGTTGTGTCGCCTGATCGCCAGATCATGACTTGGGTCAGCCAAAGTTAAGAAAGCACATTGTCGCCAAGTATTGAGATGCAACCATGGTTAGTGGCAGAGGCCCACGAAAAAGAGACTTAATGCAGTCGCGCAGTCACCTGATCCCAAAATCTGAAAAATTGCGGCAGTTTTTTGATGTGACAATGTGAATCGCTCAGTAGCCAATCACCGACTTGCATTTTGATTGCTGTGAAAAAAGAGTAGCTAAGATGTAAGACAATTGATGAATTACAATGTGACATGTCAGCTCTTTTGAATGTAGTTGGATTTCTCTGAGGATTCACTTTCAAATTTTGATTACCTGTAAAGCTTAGGAACTACGGCTAGGTTTTTACTCAAGTTCACAGCATGTCAAATTTATGATAGAACTGATGTTTCTGAATTATGAGCTATGTACTCTAAATGATGGCTATAAGGAGTTGATGGTGCATTCCTTCTCATTCACCATGCTTTCATTTTTCAGAGCCCAAGTTGCTAAGTTTTCTGAAAAGAGAGATATTTTGCTCAGTTTACAGTGTTTCCAGAGTCGATCAAAGAGCTCTAAATTGCAAAAAATTGTGCATAGGACAGTCTGATATCTTAGAAATAGATTTGTTTCAATATCGGTTAGGATGAAGAGATTCAAAGTGTTGCAGACATGATTGAAGCTATGAGTGTGGCTTCAACAAGTGGAGGGAGTGAAGAGGAGCAGAAAGGAAAGGCAAGTTTCTCTGATGAGTTTCTCCGTCTTCTGCCTGGTTCAACGTAGAATAAAAAGTCTAATGCAAGTATCCTCTTGGATGAGTATAAAGAAATCTAAGATGCTGTGACTCCAGGGACAATAGGTTTCTCCCTTTTCATTTACTTCTATAAAAATTCTGATAAGCCCATCCCAGTTTCAAACCCTTGGACATGTGGCTTAGCTAGGTTGCTTGTTCCTGATGTCTTCCTAGATGTAGACCTATTTTTAGACCTGGCCAATCACTATGATGTCCTGACAAAGACCATCAAAAGGAATGATGGCACTACCCTTTTAATCTTGAATAGGAACTCATTCATGCAGGCTTTTGGCCTATTTAGCACCATATCTACTAAGATTGACATGAAAAAATAGGAGAAGAGATACAGTTCAAAGCCTGGTATTGCTAAAGGCTTGTTGCAGAAACACATGTTGAAAGAACTAAAGAAATACATAGATCCTATGAAAGAGACTTATCCATATTATTATAAGGATCTACACTTTTACATTAAGTATAACGCCTATGCCCTGTGTAGAGTACTAGGGATAGATGGAGATGCAGAGAAAATCAATACTGGCATCTTAATGATGGTGCTAGACCTGCAAGAGGTGCATTCAAGCACCAGCTATGATTACATACAACATATAATTGAAAAAATGAATAAGGGTTTTGTTGCAACCCAGAAAAGATTAAAGAATCCAAAGGAGAAGGAACCTAAATTCTTGCATTATTCAGTTCTAATGCACCTCCTCTTATACTTCAATTTTACAATGATAGATGTTCATAATCTGACTCCTCAGAGATTCTATCAGACAGCACCAAATCCTATCTAGTTTTGGGTAAGGGTTTGGAATTACACTTCTAGGGAGTGTGACTACTGTGTTTTTCAGAATTGGATTGTGTATCCAATTGTGCAGAGTTTGGGGAAAAACAGGAATAGAGTCCCATTAAAGGTTATACAATTGCTCAAGCCCTGTGAGTATATAGATAATTGGCCTGGAAAACATAATTGGGGTGATTTCTTCTTGGAGGAGAATTATACCATTATCAGGGTATACAGGTGTATTCACCCACCTCATTTTTTACCATATCATGTTCCTGCAAGAGTAGCTACATTGGAATTCATATGGCAGTTGATGTTAACAGATAATGAGTACTTTGCACCGCACAAAAAGGGGACTATAACCCCTAGGATATTTAAAATTTCCAACTTTACAATTGGCAAGAATGCTATATGCTATTGATGAAGTGGGTAAATGGTTGGAGAAGTACAGAATGGGGGCAGCCCCTTAGAGGTACATTGACCTGGAGGGCTTCATGGTAGGGGTTAGGAAGTTGTATACTCCTACCATCCCTAATACCAATGTTCACTGTGAGTGCATAGAAGAAGATGCAACAAGGAACATCTTGGATGAAGATGAGATCCACATAAGAAGACTGAGAATCCAGGAGTTGTTAAAGCTGCAGACACAAATAAAAAGAAATGGGTTATCTTTTGGGGGTTTTTACCCTGATCTCCCATATTTTGATAGAATTAAGGCCATGATAGAAAACTATTATGTGCTTGTAGAACAATTGGATACAGTCTTGGACAAGAAAGGTGCTCAAACACCTGAACACTCAGAATCAAAGTATGAGAGTGGTAGTGACAGTGACTATCCACATCCTCCCCTGCATCCTTCACCACAACAAGCCTCAAAGCAAGAAATGGCTGATATTCCATAGCTACAGGGAGCAGAAGGACACATTATAGATCTGACAATTGCTACCTAGCCTGATGATCTGGAGGAACCTGCTGCAAAGAGGCAGAAATTGGAATTAGGGCAGCCTTTAATGGAGGGCCAAAGTAAGAAAAAAGACAAGGCTAAGGCCTTAGTTCCTGGCACTAGGTTATATGACCATAACCTAAGAAAAACAATCAGCGAGGGAAAGAAGCAACGACCTGACCTAGAAGATGATGTCGATGTACCATTCAAGGCCTGTGTTGATGAAAGATTGCTTCATCAGCAAAAATTTCTAGATGATGACAACTTTGTAAAAATAGAGGAGTTTAAAGACTTCCTAAGATGGAACAAAACAGAGCAAATAAGATCCCAATTAACAGTTGATGGAAAAGAAACAATAACCAATGAAGCCCTAGTGGCTTTACAGAATTATGACCCTGAAGGTGAGGATATTTCACCCGAGGATGCAAGGAAGATGGTGCTGGAAAGTGGAATATTATTGGCTAAGGGATGGGATTTGGCATCTACTTTATCATAGACCAAATCAGAAGACAACCAGATCTTAAGATGGCTAGTGAGGTCCAAGTAGGAGACATGATAAAAGGATTTGGGTATAACCCAAAATCTCAAGCTTTTGCAATGTGGAGCCTAATCCCAAAAGAATAGAAGCCCCAGTTAGTAAATATTCAAGAAAATATGGTGGGCAATCAAATGGTGTGGTTTGTAAAAAATACAGGGGACTTAGAAATCTCTCAAATTATGACACACTGGGCTCAACTCAATGAAGATAAGACCAAACAATTGTCTGAGAGGTATACTACTCTGTTGGAAGAAACAAGTGCACTGTCTAAAGATAGGGACATGTGCCATATACAACTGTACCAGTGAGATCAGCTGATCAAGACATTAACAAAAGAATTGGAGGCTAAGCTTGAGGTAGTATATGTACCAACATAACCACCACCAATGCAAATTGAAGATAAGCCTAGGTCAGAAGAGGCTATGGAAAAAAAGGTGGATGAAGAAAAAGGAAATGCAATTGCTTTGAGGGCATTGAAAGGCATATTACAACATAGAATTGAGATTCTAAAAGACAAAATTGATGTTGTAGTCAATGCATATAATAAGTTTCCAGCATTGCATACTGAGGTAATGGGGTACCTTGCTATTCTAAACCCTTACTTCACTAATTGGTCTGCTAGGGAAAATTTATTTGAGAAATTGTCATCTTTACAAGCCATAAGAGCAGATTTTCCTCCAATAGTCACTGAAGTTGAAGATGAGATCAAAAGAGTCAATATTTCTCTCTCATTCTTCAAAGGAAAATTGAACCAAATAGAGGTTAAATTGAGCCTCTTTTCAAATGATTTCAATAGGTTTGTTCCTTTCCTAAGGGGAGATGATGACCAAGTAAAGGCTATAGATTCCTGGAAGAGTGAGTTTGATAGCAATATGCCTAGTGAAGAGGATTTTATTTTGGGAATAGATGTTGATATAGAAGGATTCAATAAAATATTGGATGAAGCCTTTAAAGCAGAGACTGATATCAACAAGTTCCTACTTGATGTCAAAAATATCACCGTTGCTAGATGGGACAGGCAAAAGGTGTAGGTACAGAGTACTCAAGACTTCAAGTGGCCATCAGATGATGAAGTAAAGGCTTGGGAAGTTATGACTACACCAAAGAAAAAGAAGCCTGTAGTAGAAGAGGAAATTTTGGACGATGAGTAAGGTGAACACTTGGCACTGCAATGTTCAAGACAAGAGGGACAGTTATTACAAAAGGAGAGTGTAGGTGAGTAGGTGAGCACAACTATTTAAACTCAACATAAATATTATTAGCTAGTATCTACAAATCTGATTGCAGTCACTAGATTGGGAGAAGAACAAGAAATATCTGTTTGACTTGGTCCTTTCACCGCTTCTTCTCTCTCTTTCTTTTTTTCTCTCTCGTAGCTTTAGGGTTAGGTTTTCTATGACCATCCAAAGCTTGTTTCATCCTTAAGGGATTCCAAGATGGTCAAAAACCTATATATAGCTAAAGAGTTGTATTTGTAAAGGGTCTTTGATGTTGGAACATTTTGGAAAAGAGATAATATATTGCAGAATTTAGATGTTCTGAACTTCTGTCTATCTTCTGAAGTTGTATAATCTTTCATGTATGAAAAGCTGGATCATATAAATAATATACGGTGCAATTTTTCTCTCTTCTATTGCTATCTCTTTATTCTTTGTATATGATCTTTTATGTTTGAGTTTGCAAGGCATTCTGAAGCTTTCTAGTTATTAGGTAACTATTTGATTACTTGCAAGTTTCTTTTAAGGAAAGAACTAAGTTTTGTGAGTAGTTTCAGGGAGCATACTACTTTGTATAAGGATTTGATGGAATAGTTTTGAGGTGACAGGGTAACTTGTAAGACAAATTATCTAAATTGTATGTGGGTTGTAAGGCAACCTGCTGTATTTTGTTTTTATGAAATCTTAGGTTATTTTGACTCTATAGCCCAAAGGATAGGCACTGGTCTAGAAATTTTTCTGATAATCTATCTTTGTCTAAATTATTCCAAGATATCAAAACCAATTCAATCCAAATACT
Source organism: Thuja plicata (assembly GCA_018584345.1). Classification (NCBI taxonomy): domain Eukaryota; kingdom Viridiplantae; phylum Streptophyta; class Pinopsida; order Cupressales; family Cupressaceae; genus Thuja; species Thuja plicata. The sequence goes on from MU227137.1 coordinate 2,618,817, forward strand.
TTTTTACTAAGAACAGATAAACTAAACTCATAAGGACCTATGTCAGCAGGACAGTGTCCATTTTAGTGATTCCTTGGAGAGTGAATCATTAGGTTATCCCTCCTATAAGAAAAGGAAGAAGGATAAAAATCCTTATATCACTGGTATTTTCTATATTTAAGATTATGATTTGTATGGTTAAAACTTGTATTTGGTTATGCTTGGTCACTTGCAAGGTAATTTATAAGTTGGTTTAACAGAGATACATAGAAAATCAGTGTCCACATCAATACATACTATGTAAACAACAATCATAAAAGGTAAAACCTGCCTGAGTATATGTGGAGCTCAAAAATAAAGAAGGACATTATCTAGTCCTTAGCAATTAGGCTTTTCAAGCACTGTGGTTCATACAAGAAAAATCCCTAATAGTGGTCTCCTCTTCATTCTTATTATTTACCGTTTCAATCTCAGAAACATCTATTTTCTCCTTCACATTGTGAGGGATATGACAGTCTTGGTTCTATTCCTCCTCAATATTTTTACCATCACAATTCTAATTAAGGGTATTCTTATACCCTGATTCCCTGTTAGAATCCTGAATATCTTGATCCTGCTCCTTGTCCACCTCATTATTGGCAGTGAGATCCTCGATGTGGGTGTCATTGATATTGTCAATTTCAACTGTGATCTCCTCAAGAATAATGTTCTCTATCTTCTAGTCTTCCTGTTTCTAGCCTTTACCCTCTAGCAAATCAACTTTACTATTTTTACTATTAAGATCGTCATTTTTTCTTGGGTAAGTCATGATACCCTCATCCTCAGAAGAGACAACTTCTTGATCATCATCTATTTTCATGCCCTCAATATCATCATAGATAGATAAGGAAATATCAGGCTCAATAGGGCTATTACGACCTTTTTTAGCTTTAGGCTTACTAGGGCTCTTACCAATGGGCATATTCATGCTCTTCCTTTTAACATTCTCAATGTTGTTGGGGATAGGGTCAGGGATATGATCTTTAATATAATCCATTATTAGCAAAATAAGACCTTCATGTAAAATAGGAGAATACTTTTCCCTATGATCAATGATGCTCTGGTTGAGCGAGCTTAAAAGATAGAAGGGAAAAAAAACCCTAATGTCATGAAAAAAGTGATTTGCCAAGACAAAGTGATAGTTGTAAACCTTAGAGAATCTGTTGTCCAGGGTAAAATATTCCATGATTGCCCTTATCACAAATGCCCAAATACATTTAATGTTTGACAAATTGACATAGTCCAGATTGTTCTTCACCAGCATTGCCCTTTCCTCATCTATTTTGGGCAATTTTTTTGTACCCTTTGTTGCCTTCTTTTTTATCTTTAATGAATTGCATTCCCTCCAGTGGAAGGCCTATGATATTAGCCAAACAATCCAGAGTAAGCTTGACAGTTTTGCCAAGGATGTTCACTTTACCATTATCCCACCCATTGACAAAGGCCTTCATAATATCTTTGTTGTTACCATGAAGGTGCTTCAAATAGCTGTGGACTTTTTCCTTCTTGAGCTTGCTCCACACCTGTTTTTCATTCCTCCAACTACAAACCATTGGTTCTTCTCTCTTCAAATCACCTCCCATATCTTCAATCTCTTCAGTCTTAGTGTAGTCTCCTTCACAATTCTGTTTCATACTAATATTCCGCTGAATGTAGTTGCAGATTTTAGAAATCATAGAGTTATTAATGAAATCCCAATTAACTTGAGTATAAAGGAAGTAATCACAAATGCTACTGATCATGAGGTAAAACACTGTCACTGTACCCCAGGTCATATCATCATTAATCAGAATGATTAATGTGATTAATTTCACCTATTTTGTGATTGAGCCTGTCTTAATTGAGTAATGATTCCACTTCATCATTGATTTTAGTGTTCCTGTGCCACTTGTACATGACTTCATTCTTAACTCCCAAGTTAGCAAGGCTATTTGCCACTTGGTTGGTTTCCCTAAAATTATGAGTTGCATAGAATGATGAAAAATTTGATGCAATATTTTTTATCTTATCGATAATGTGTTCAATTGTCCAGGATGTCTTACAAATACCTTTAATGTTATTGATAATATTTAAAGAATCACCTTCCAGCCAAACTTTTCTGCATCCCATTTCATCTGCTAGCATAATAACATTGAGGGCTGCCATAGCCTCTACCCTATTATTAGATTGGGTTCCCAGAGGGGCAGCAATAGCACCAACACAATTGCCATAATGGTCTCTAATTATGCCTCCACCTCTAACATTTCCCAGGTTTCCTTTCACAGCCCCATCAAAATTAGCTTTTACCCAGTCTCCAGGAGGTGAAATATAGGTAGCCATGGATCTCAGAATTCTAGGATTAGATTCTCTATTATTTTTGTTGCTTTCCCTTTTAGTGAGATTAGATTCTGATTTTGCACAAGTAAAGTTTTCTTCCAGCGCTCTGCATATCTGGTTACCAATCACTTCAGGAGAAGCCAGAGTATCTCTAAAAATTCTATTATTACGTTCTTTCCAAATTCTCCAGCAGAAGTGAGGGGGAATGAGAAGCCAGAGATCTTTGTCCATAAGTTTCTTTGGTGGGTAGCTCCATTGGGCGACAAAGTCCTACCAAGAAGAAGGAAAATACTAGCAAAGATTCCATTTTCAGAAAATAATGTCCCACACTTTGTGAGTAAAAGGATAATGAAGCATAATATTATCATAGGATTCAGCATTTTCAAAATAGAGATTGCACCTATTTACAATATAAATCCCTTTTCTAGACAAATTATTAAGGGTCAAAGGTTTTTTTTGAATCAGGAGCCAAAAGAAGAAATTAATTTTAGGTATAAGAAATTTATACCACACAAAGGAACAAGGAGGCCTTTCCTCTCTTTTAGTGATGAGATTATTTGCAGAAGCCATAGTATACTTACCATCTGACGAAGGATTCCAAACAATCGAGTCTTGGATGTTATCTTTAATATACCAGGTCTAAAGATCTTACTGGAGGGGAATAAATCTTTTATCAATTTCTCCCAGATTCTTCCATTTATTATTCTGCCAGTAGTCTACTGCTTTCAATCCAATATTTTCTTTGCATCTCTCAATGCTTTGATTCCAATCAATGTTGCTAGATAGAGGTTCAAGTTGAATCCATTCATCATCCCATAAATCAATTCTTCTACCATCTCCTAGCTTCCATCTTTTCCCTTTAACTATAAGCTCTTTAGTGGACTTTATACTATTCCATATGAAGGATCCATTAGTGTAATTGTCATCACCTATAAAATCCTCCAAGGTGTTGTAGAGGAAAAGATACTTGCTTTTAATTATGTTGTTCCATTCCTTTTGATCTCCATAAATTCTCCATAATTGTTTATCCATGAGGGCTTGGTTCATATTTTTGATGGTTCGCAGCCCAAGGCCTCCTTGTTTTTTAGGCTTGCACACTTTCTCCCAAGAAACCAGGCTAAGTCTTTTCTTTTCCTCCACCCCAGACCAAAGAAATCTTTTTTGAATTTTCTCAATTTCATAAGCAATTTTGTGAGGAATTTTAAACAGGCTCATTGCATAGACAGGGATATTCTGAAGTGTTGATTTCAGGAGTTGGAGCTTTCCCACATTACTGAGGAGAGCCCCTTTCCAGCCTGCAAACTTATTTTTATATATGTTAATTAATTTATACCAGAAGCTTTAAGGAGGATTGACACAAAGGGGGAGACCTAAATAAGATGAATGGAGGTTCCCTATAGTACAACCAAGAGTATTTGACATTTTCTTTTGTCTTTCTTTAGGGGTGTTTATAAAGAATATGGAAGTTTTATTCCAATTTATTAGTTGGCCAGTGGTCGAGGTATAGGTAAAGAGGCCTTTCTCAAGACTTTTAGCTTCTTTTATAGTCAACTCTCCCATTATGAGAGTATCATCCACAAATTTCTCATGGGAACAGATAAGTCTTGCAGAAGAAGGACGTATACCCCTTATATCCCCTTTTTCCACCATAATTTGGATGTACCTCCCTAGGCACTCAGCTAGGATAACAAATAGGATGGGAGATATAGGATCTCCTTGTCTTAGCCCTCTAGAGGGTTTAAAGAAGGAATAAGATCCCCCATTCACAATAACGGAAGAGGAAATAGTAGTCACAAGTTGCATAATGATTTTAATAATTTCCTTGCAGAAACCAAATGCATTTAGCACCTTCTGCAGGAAGTGCCAATCAACTCTATCATATGCCTTAGAGAGGTCCAAATTCATCATAAAGCCCCATTTTTTGGATTTTTCCAAGGAGTGGAGATTCTCATGAGACACAATAATAGAATCAAGGATTTGTCTCCTAGGAATAAAGCCATTTTGCTAGGGGGAAATTAGAGACGGGAGCAACTTAAGCAGTTTGGAAGTAATAACTTTAGAAATAATCTTGTATAGAGAATTACACAAGCTGATAGGTCTGAAATCATCCACAGTATTAGCTCCAAATTTCTTGGGAATAAGAACCAAGAAGGTAGAATTTAATTCCCTGACAAGACATTTAGTCCCAATGAATTCTTTAACCACATCTTGAACATCTTGACCAATAATCTCCCAGAACTGCTGGAAGAAGAGCATAGAGGAAACATCAGGGCCTGGTGATTTTTCTCCTTCAAAGGAAAAGAAAACATTCTTGATTTCGTTGTTCAAAGGAATATATTTGAGCATTTTTTTAGAGTGATCCTCGACAATTTTAGGAATAGCTGATAATATTTTGTCCTGATTAGAACTATTCAAGTCTTTCTCCTGTGTTAGAAGATCTGAGAAATAATTTAACATCTTAGATCTGATTTCTTAATCCTTCCTCATAGTTTTACTTTTTGAATGAAGATTAGTAATCCTATTAATTTCTCTGTGTTTCATGGCCGTCATATGGAAAAATAAGGTATTTTTATTCCCAGCTTTAAGCCAGAGAGCTCTAGATCTCTATCTCCAAAAAGATTCCTCCCTAGTGATAACATTGTGGTAATCCATGAATAGTTTATTTTCCTTAGTTCTAGATTCCTCTGAAAGGCCCTCCTTCTGGATACTATACTGAATATCCTTAATTTCATTCTGCAAGTTCCCTTTTGTAAGAAAAATGTCCCCAAAAACCTCTTTATTCCATTTTTTGAGATTGTTTTTGATATCGTTCAATTTCTTTGTCATTCTATACATAGCTCCCCCTTCAATAGTAGGATTCCACCATTCCTCTATCTTAGCTTTTAAGTTAGGGTGAGCTAACCACATTCTATCAAATCTGAAAGGGATGTTTTTTCTGCCATTAATCTTATTTATATTCAGAGATATAGGATAGTGGTCAGAACCTACATGGAGTTCTGCTAATAAAGTGTAATAGTAACTAGTCAACCAGTCAAAGGTTAACAGAGCTCTATCCAATTTGACTTGGATCAGGTCTTTCCCTATGTTTCTATTCGACCAAGTATAGTTAATACCTTCTAGCTCAATATCTAAGAGGGATTCCTCACTGATGAATTCCATAAGATCATACCTTTTGTCAATTTGAGAAACATTTCCTCCCTTTTTTTCCTCATTTTTAAGAGGAGTATTGAAATCTCCTATAATCATCTAGCAAGTATCTTGGTTGTTGCTGCGGATATCTTTCAATCTTTGCATGTATTTCTACCTACTACCTCTAGTATTAGGTGCATAAACATTGATAAGGTTCTAGCTGAAATTCTCCTTGAGATAATTAATCTTAACCACTAAAATGTTCTTTTCACTAACAATTAACTTACACATAATATTTTTAGTATTCCAAAATATGCCTATTCCACCCAAAGCTCCCTCCGAGTCACCTCCAATACTACCATAGTATTTTTCTAAATGCATCTTTTCTAGTTTTTCCTTGGTCATCTTGGTTTCTTGAATTAGTAATATATCAGGTTTTCTATCTCTTACCATGTTCCTAAGAACATGTTGTTTATGGAGGCTGTTAATCCCTCTTATGTTCCAAGAGAGATTACTTTCATATTAAAGACTTGGGGAAAATATCTCATGGATGGTTCTTTGTTTACCATCCTCTATATTATGATTTGCTTCATTCTCTCTTTTTTTCTTCTGTGATTCCCTACCTTTTTTTCTTTTGGGAGTGCCCACATCTGCCTTAAATTGTCTTCTAGTTTGAACTCCCCCTTGACTAATACATTCTTGTTTTTTTCCCAGAATCAAGCGATAGATATCTATTATGATCATCTTTCTTGCTTGGGTTTTTGATGAAGATTTTATTTTTCTTAATCTATGACCAAGGGGCTTCTTGATTTTTAGAGTGTTTTTCTGGGTTTAGATTTGTCTCCATGCTTTCTTCACTCCACAGAGCTGATATAGGGGAAAGGGAATCATCATTACTATCTTCTGAATAATGTTCTTTCTCCTCATTTCCTCCAATGGTAGGAGGTACCCTTGAGGTGGATAAACCTTCTGACCCATTCATTATATTGGCTTTATTGATGTCTTTTGGTTCTTTCTCTTTAGGCAGCCCCTGCTAAATACTGGAGTCTTTATTTGTTTCAAGATCTGTTTTGTCTTTTTCTGAGCTAATTTTGTTTTCAAGAATCAATATTTCCTCTAATTTGTTACTAATTAAGTTCTCTATGTTGTTCTCCTATTGACCTTGATCAGATTTTCCAACATCTTTTTCATTAGGATTTACCTTCTTCTTCCAAACCTTTTTAGGTTCTCTTTTATGATCTTGTTCCCTTTTTTGGTCTTCTTTTTCTTTTTGTTTTTTCAAAGGACATTGTTTAGCCCAGTGACCAGCTTTTTTGCAAGTAAAACAAGAAAATGGAAGAGATTCATATTCAATAGCTTGGATGTACTTACCTAGTTTGGAATTCATGGTGATGACCTCTGGTGGATCCATTTTGTGGTGAATGTTCACATAGATTCTCACATAGACAAGTCTAGATCTAGCTATTGTCATCAGATCGATCGAAAGCAGTTCCCCAAATGCACTCGCTAGGCCAACAAAAATGTCCTCATGCCAGTATTCCATCAGGAGGCTAGGTAATCTCACCTAGATAGGGGCAGAATCAAATATTTCAGCATTGAGATCCAGATTTGTAACCCATTTTTGGAGAGCCAGTGATGACTTGCCAAACATCCAGGGTCCTCCACACAGCACTTTTGAGAGATCTTCACTATTTGAGAATACAAAGAAAAAAAACCCTTTTGACATTGCTACTATATCCACTTGTCCTTTGAGTTTCTATTTACGATAGGTAAACTCCATAACTAGCTCAATATTGGGTCTTATTCCCATGAACTTTCCTACCAGAGTAAGAGCCGTTGTAGAAATAGTGTGCTCCACAAGAGGATCAGGTATGGAAATACCGTAATACCCATTTCTTGTGTCTGATGTATTGTTGATACTAGGGAAAGAATATTTTCCTATTGGTTTAATCCCAAATAATGAAGACTAGCTTCCTTTCAGGATGTTTCTATTCAAAGCTTGATCACTTTTTTCTGCCACTGAGCTTTTGGATCTTTCTCTTGGCCCACCATCTTGAAAAGGGGGGTCAATGCCATCTTCCAAATCTTTAGTGGAGCCCTCATCTGTTGATCCTCCTATAGTTCACTGGTCTCCTACAGCTGCAAAAACCCTGTTTCCTTTGGCTTCACTTTTCCTGCCTTCACCAATTTTCAAATTCCCTCGTACTCCCACTCCTAAGAGCGGAAGTGGGAGTGAGAGTGGGAGTAGGAGGGAATTTGAAAATTGGTGAAGGTGGGAAAAGTGAAGCTGGAGGAAACATGGTTTCTGTAGCTGTAGGATACTAGTGAATTGTAGGAGGATCAACAAAGGAGGGCTCCACTAAAGATTTAGAAGATGGAATTGACCCCCCTTTTTGAGATGGTGGGCCAGGAGAAAGATCCAAAAGCTCAGTGGCAGAAAAAAGTGATCAAGCTTCAAATAGAAACATCCTGAAAGGAAGCTGGTCATCATTATTTGGATTAAACCGACAGGAAAATCTTCTTTCCCTAGTATCAACAATACATCAGACCCAATCACTAGGTATTATGGTATTTCCATACCTGATCCTCTTATGGAGCACACTATTTCTACAATGGCTCTTACTCTGGTAGGAAAGTTCACGGGTATAAGACCCAATATTGAGCTAGTTAGGGAGTTTACCTATTGTAAATGGAAACTCAAAGGACAAGTGTTTCTCCCCTTTATGATTACATTTTCCACCACATATATATGTGGTTGAATAGTTTTCATACCCATTTAGGGTGAAAAGACATCATTTTTCATTAAAATTTAGAAAACACTTTTGAGAAAAACTAATCAACTAAGTAATTAATAACTACCTATCTTTCAGATTTAGCTTTGGTATAAAATCCAAATCAGATTGTATGAACTTAATATTTTTATTGGAGATAGGAAATTTGATTTTACGAACTCGGTCTTTTTTATATTTTCAATATTTGATCATTTTCTTTCTCTGTTGACATCATCTTTACATCAGGTCGAAATTCTAGCATCTCTGAAACCTTCACTTATAGAATTTTGATTGTTCCTATCATAGAGCTTCCTTCCCCAATCCCTCAACTTTAAATTAAAATTTAATATGTTTTTGTATCCCATTTCATATACTTCATCATATCATCAATTATTGGGCATGGATTTTAGGATGCCATTTTTAGAATTTTATCACTATATATGACTCTAAAGTTTGCCATAAATTTAGAGCTCCAACAGGCTCTTTCTGGGGATGTATGCTCCCTGTGAGCATATTAAAATATCATTTGTCTTTGGAGAGGAAGAACAAGTATTTACTCTTTACCTAATGTAAATTGAAGATTCGGTGGCCGCAGGCCCCCAAAAGTGAACACTGCTATTTCCCTCTGTCAAATTTTTTATTCTATTCATGTAACACTTTGATTCTCTTGAATATGATATTATTTTGTTCCTTATCTTTATCAAAAATAGTATTTGAAAATAAAAAAAATCTTAGAATTATTTATCCCCAACATCTGATCCCTTGATGTATTAGATATATCATCCTTATAGAGAATACTTATTGGTTCCACTTCATCAATGCAATCTTTGTCTTTTGATTTATGTTTTTTCTTTGAAAAATCATTAGGTGCACTATGTTCTTTGCTAGATGGAGGATCCCTCTGCATATGATCATTCATATAAGTATCTAAACTAATTCCTTCTTCTTGGATGTTTCATTGCACACAATCTGCCCCATTTCTATTCTCCAAATACTATTTCTCCTCACATAAAGGTTTTGAAGGTAACTCATATTTAGGAATTATTACTTTTTTATATCAAGAATCTGATCAAGTGGGATACTTGGATAATTTTCATTACTTTTCTTCAACATATTCTCATCATTATGCTTGGTTATCATAATCTCATCTTCGGAAGTCTGATACAAATCTCACTCATAGGATGAACTGAATGATATCTTACCTTCTGAATGTATATTTTGAGTGTTATCAACTTCAAAATCATCATTAGTCCTGCTACCTTCATCATGATCTTGATAGATTTGATTGTATAGAAAATATCCTTCACATAATAGATTCAGGAACATAGAGAAAACATATTTATCTTCCTCCACTTCCTCTTCAAATAGTGGATTTAGGAACATAGAAAATTCAGGCATACCTTCATGAGAGTTTTCATCAGGATCATCAGATGTTTCATCAATAAGACTAATATCTTCATTGACAATATTTTCTGAAGCTTCCTGTTGTTCATATGTTCTATGTTGTTCTATTTTATCTCCTTTATTTTATTTTTGGAATTTATCATCTCCTTCATCTAGTACACCCTGAATATATACTGATCCATTAAATTTCTTATCATGATGAAAAATAATTTGACTACTCTTCTCAACATGTTTTTGATATTTCATGTCTAACAAAGCTGAAATTTCTCTTGTACTGAGAAAGTTTTCTTCCTTATCATCATGGTCATTGATGTTGGAAACACAATAATGTGAAAGCAAGATACTAAGAGGGGGGGTGAATCAGATCTTCAAATTTAAACACTTAAAACAAACTGATCCACATTCATACATATATGAATCTAATGTAATCTCAAATAGCATCCACACAATGAAATAAATAACACATAACACAATAACTTGGTAACCCAGAAACCCAAATAGGTAAAACTGGGGTGGGGATGACACCCACAAAATTATCCACTACTGTAGTGATAAAGTGTACCTGTTAAGGTTATGAATGTTTGATTACAAAATGTAATCTACCCTGTTAAAGGTCTACCCTGTTAAGAGCTTAAGATCATTACAATCTACCCTGTGAAAGGATTTGAAAATTACAATGAAGTAAGAACTCTGTTAGGAGAGTTAAGAAAGGTCTACTAGAACCACTTTTTTAAGAGATTTTCACTTGATACAATGATTAGAATGTCTCAAGTATTGATCCTTCATTATGCACTCTGATGCTGATGATGGATCTCTTCTTTTCAGTACCTTCTATGATCTTATAATCTGATATAACTTTACTCTACTATTCACTGTGTTGTCACTCTGCTTGATCTCTTCTTCTTAACAAAATAACCCTCTATGCATTCTACTTCTGAAATGCAGTCACTAGAAAATTCATATGTTCTCTCCCTGATCACTCGCAAAATAGGGTTTAGAAGCAATCTAATATACCTATTCAAATCCGATAGTGAGATCTAGATCAACGATCAAGATCCAATACCCATACCTTGATGGTAAAAAAATTAATGTTTACAATGAGTCATGCATAGGATAAAATAATTAAATGCATAACTAACTCCGTATAAGAATATTAAATGCATACATAAGTCAACCCAAAAAGCTTGTATAAGTCAGCCGGATCACTTATCCTTGAAGTTTGTATCATTCCAGACATGTATACAAAAACTGTCTTGCTTGACACTTGACTGTCTGTCGCTCGGTACTTAATATCTATGTATCCTTCTCAGCTCGACAATGTAACTTGGCTTGGCAATGTAACTAGGAAAACTGAAAACTGCTCGGCAATGTTGCTCGGCCTTGCATAGTTTTAGCTCGTCCACAATGATATCCAACTAAAATTGCCTAGGTGAATGACTAAGTGTTGGTCACTAATCATCAACAGAACTTAGAGATTAAAAATCTCCCCCTTTGATATTAGTGGCAAAAACACTTATCATTACGTCCATTCATTTCATCAAAATATTGCCCAAGTACACTAAGTACTCCCCCCTAGGAATATACTCAAAAATAATATAAAATTTTACATGCCTTCAAAAATTATATACAAGTGTAACTGTACTATACTAACGTATCATTTTGTATCCTTTCATACTTCCTTAGTGATTTCCTTACTAACTTCCCCCTCATTTTTTTCACTGATTGCTGGTGGGGTTAAGTTGTACTTATCTAGAAATTGTTTATGAAGCTACAAGGTGTACACACAAAATAGTGCACTTCTATGAATCCTTACATGCAAGGAAACTCAAGAATGAGCCCTCACAAATCGATCCATAGCTCTCTATGCATGGAGTTGCAAGATTTGTAAAAATTGCTCTCAGCTAGAGCTATAAACTCATGACCTTGCCAATAAACCATACAATGAGAGATTCAATGAAGACGAGGGCAAGAATGCCAATATCCTCAAGAATCAAAATGTATGCAATGCAATGCAAATCTAAATTAAAATGCAAGCTAAGCTATGAAAATGAAAGTACAATGCAACTAATCTATGAAAGGAAAGAACAAGTGTTACCAAGCCTTCTTATTTAGACTATGTGAGATTATTCTATTGCATAAAAGGAAACTAAG
>MU227137.1:2630705-2642587 GCA_018584345.1 Thuja plicata
TTTTTATAAAATAAGAATAATGCTTTATTTGTGCAACATAGGATAAGAAGAAAAGTGGGGATTTTTTATTTAAATAAAACAGGAGGAAATTCCTTTTAATTAAATAAAGGCTTAGGATAAAGTGATTTTATTATTTAATTAAAAGAGATTTTTAATTAATTAAAAGAGAGCATGTTCTCTTAATTAAATAATATTTTTATTTTTATTTTTTTTCTCTTTTAAATTAAATAAGGCTCAAACCTTAGGAAATATTGAATTGATTATGATATGATCAAGGAAATTGATATAATTGATATTGTTGATATTTGAAAGTATTGATTCAGGGATTTGATAAATTTATAAAATAATAAATGGGGCCCAAAGTCTAGGCGACCATTTTAGGGTGCATACACAAGGTGGATTCAAATGTAGTATCCCAACTTTCCTTTGCAATCTTCATAACTTCCAATTTGATTTCTAGCTCGGCAGCTCGACTCACTAAACTCTCTACAGTCGATAGATTTGCACTGCTCTGTGATAACTCCTTTGCTTTTGAAAGTTCCTTCTATATTACCTCCAAGTGAGGCAACAGGCTTGTCTGAATAGTTATCAAGTTGGCCCTTATTTGACCATCTTCAGCCATAAGCTCGACTATTCTCCTTTGTGCATTTATAAACTTATTAAGATGTAAAGAACTAGAAGTAGTATATTTACCTAAAGTAGTAACAGTTGATCTCAAATCTTACTGTAGCTTCTCAACAAGCTGTAGATTATCCTTTGTGAAAAATTCAACATCACATAATTTTCTGTACAAAGAATAAACATTGGCTAGAAATTTCTCTAAAATTTTTACAAGAATAGAAAGTTCAACCTGTTTAGTGGCAATCTCTTCTGAGATCTTCTCTATAAATTTTCTCTCAAATCTTCTCCCGGACCATTGCAGAAGCTTTTCATTGCTGTTTATGTCCTCATCAATTATCTTCTGTATAATGTTGATTAGCTGATCAATGATTGGAGCTTGAGGCATTTCATCCTCTAGGTCAAAAGCCTTTGCAAATATGTCTTTGATGTCATGCAACACCTGCTTTTGCTTTTATTCTATCTTCATCTCTTCCTGTCTCTTTTTCCTCTTAAGAAATTCTTGAAGAGTCCCTATTTGTTCAAAAGATAATTCATTGGGATCCCATTGTGGAATTACAATGACTTCATCTAATGTTACATCTAAAATCTGAGACTTCTTCTTCAATATTTTCTTCTTCTTCAATTCTAGAGAACTTATGCTCGGCAGTATAATATCTTTTCCTTTGACAGTGTCAATATCCAATGCCTCTTTTAATTTTGTCAATACTGTCTATGGATTGGGCATACCACCAGTTTTAAGACTTGTAGGAGTGGATGATGTAGAGTGTGGTAGATCAACCAACACTTGCGTTGCCTCTTCTTCTTTAGGCTTATCATTAGTATCCTTTATCCCTACTCCACTATCTAAAACTATTTTCACAATTTCTAAAATAGGCGGATTCTATGAAGTTACCTCTTTTTCATTTGTTTGCTATTTCTCTTCACTTTGCTTATTATTGACAACTTCAATTTTCTCATTAGATGCTATGGAATTTTCTTCTTCAGTATTAGTTTCCTTAATAGGCAAATCAGTGTCTTTACCACTTGGCATCTCTTGTTCCTCGGCATTCAAATTTCTTGGATCATCAACTATATAATCCAAAGGACTGTCTGCAGTTAGATCAACAGAGTTTTTTGCATCTAATGCATCTTTGGTCTTGTCCTTTTCAATGGAAATTTGACCTTGAGTTATCTGTGGTTAAGGGGTAGTCTTTACTTCAACTTCTTTTGTCTTTTGTTTGGATGTCCCCTCACCATATTTCTTATCTTTTGGAATGAGCAGTTCAAAGATTTCCTTCTAGATCCTTGTGCTTTGCTGTACTACACCTTCAATATCATTTTTCAAAACAACATAGTCTCTGAGTTTAGGAACAAACCTACTCTTGTACTCCTTAATAAATTTGACTCTTTGTTTTGAGGTTAGCTCAGGTATTACCTAGGCTAGTGTTCCTTCCCTGATCTATCATTTTGTGGCAAGTGAAAATTCCCATTTGCTTGACAAAAAATCATAAAGTTCATCAAGCACATGATTTCCTATCTTTGTAGGAGTTAATTTGAAAGTACTCATCATGTTCAAGAGTGCTTCCTCTGCTTTGTGCCTATCTACAGTTTTCAACTTTTCATACTTAATGAACTTAAATGTTGCTAACCATGCTGAATTCCTCAAAGTGTCATATACCTCATCAATACTTGCTGGTTTCTTGAATTGAGCTATAGGTATATTGCTGGGTTCATCAGTTTCTATCTTCTTCTCATTGCTATCTGTCCCCAAATTTAGTCTCCTTCTTGGTCTTTTTGCTAGCTTACTCGGCTCAGCCTTAGGAGCAATCTTTGCTTCCTTTCCAGAACTACTTTCTACCACTTTTCTCTTACCATAAAATTTAGTTTGTACTTCTACTGGGGAAGTAAAAGTAAATTCTCTAGTCCTCAGACGATTAGCTGCAGGAGGTGTAACCTTAGGTTTAGCTTTGCTTTTCTTGGTTACTATGACAATTGATGGTTTCTTTCCCTTAGCTTTCTTAGTAACCTCTTCTGATGCACTTACTTCCTCCTTTATAGAAATATCCTCACCTTGTCCAGTGGTTAGGCCTAAAGGTGCATCCTCAGGTTCTTCATCACTACCTAAGCCAACCATTTTCTTTAGTTTTTTCACAATCTTATTTCTTTTGTTCTACATAGTTCCCTCATTCAAACTTCAAGAAATTTTAGCCTTGGCTTCATCAAAATTTTCAAATCTCTCTGCTATAGTATCAATTGCCTCAGCTAGGAGTGTGATGATGGAAGCTGATGCTTCATCAACATTGATTTCATATGGAAAAGGTTCTAAGCATAATATCCTAGGAGTCACTGCCTTGATATAAGTATTATTTGTATCAACTAGAAAACATATTTCTTCATAGTGCTTCTCCACTAGTGACTTAGGAATCCTAGTCCTTAATCTCATTCTCTTCTTGAATTCTACAAAATAGCTCCCCATTATGCTATTGAAATTACTTCCTAGTTTATCTATACATTCACTAATCTGAATTGTAATGGGTCTATCCTTTTTCCAAACAATATTTCCCAGTGTAGGAAATGTATCTTGAATGTAGAAAAATATACAGACTAGTAAAGAACCAAAATTACATGATGAGCTCTTAGCCTTTTTGATTTATTCTAGGTTCTCGGCTAGTTGTGTCAGCTGTAGCTTGACAAGATCATATGTGTGACTCTTCTTCACAATTTTCCATGCCTGATCAATGGCTGTACAAGGAACACTATCCAATCTGCTAGACTAATAGAACTTATGTTCTATTACCCTTACTCCAAAGTCAAGTTCTAGGTCAGTAATTATAGAGATAGTCCTACCTCTGTTATTCCATACTGCTCTAGTGTTCAATGTAATTTCTTCTTTGCTGTTATCCCTCATGGTCCATTTTTCATTTACTACAGGATATCCAGTCACTCGATGAATCATGCTTTTGGTGATCTTGACTGGTCCATTATCTAACCACATACACATGTCATGAACTTGGCTAAGGATAACCTTAATCCATTCATCTTTGAAACCTTGTGGAAATAATAGGGCACGAGTTAACCCTTTGTGGGATAAATGTTTGAATTCTGCCTTTAGAATTCCATTTTCACACGATTTCCTGTAGGATTTCCTCAATTCACTATCACCTACTTCTCCAATCTTACCCATATAACACGATCAAACATCATGAATCATGAGTACCTTGGGTGGAATGGATGAGAGGGCTCCAATTAAATCACTCTGAATTGCACTTTTAGGAATGACTCAAAAATTGAGAGGTTCACATTCATCACTCCGTATCAACTAAATTTACTCTGGTTCTGCCTCCATACTCTTAGCTGGTGTGGAAGAACTTACAGCCATGATCTTTGAAATTAGGGTTCGAGAGATGAAAAATAGAGTACCTCAGCAAGTAATGATTTGCACTGTTCACTTTTCACATTAGGATTGCCGACGGCACGCTGATGAAATATTTAATGCTAAACTCAGTTAAGATCAATTCTACAAATTACTTCAATCACTCCGTTAAACAGTAAAAATCACAAGGTAAAAATGAGATGTCAATTGTTCATCCTTTATAAGCTTTAACATGTCAAGGTAGGTGAGCATTGAATGTTCTTCCCATTGAGTTAGCGCAGGTCAGGTGTCCTGTGCTTTAACACAACTTGCATCCCACTCGGCTCACTAAACTCAACCATCATAAAACTTGCTCGGCCAACAAAACTTGACACTCACTAAAGAACTTGGCTTTAGTGTCCATGATTGATGCTCGACACCTATAGTACAATTTTCTCATCTTAGCATTTTGTCTTCAAAAAATGTCATGGTGCATCTTAACATATGCAAATATGGACTTTTGTACATTTCATGTTAGGAACTGATGTAGGATAAGGATTTTTTTTAAATATAGTTCCTTACATACCTCTTTCTCTTAGTTGGAGATAATGTGATCACTTGATCCATTGGATTGGGTGACCTCAGCTTCATTAGCTTCACTGCTACATGGTTCAGACTTCTTAACCCATGTCTTGTTCATCTGTTCCCTAATTTTCTCAACAGTATGAGTAGGTACTCTAGTCTTGCAATCTTTCCTTGTATGTCCAATTTTCAGACAACTGTGACAAACTAGGCTTCCATTCATGCAACTTTTAGAATTACCTCTGAAATGTGTCCTTATGTAGTTTTCTAGAACATGTCCATACTCACCACAGTAATGAAAACTATGCCATGTATTGTAATCCCAATTGTGAGTATTGCCTTTTCTTGGTGATTTCTCTTGTACCTTTGATGTCCACTACTATTTACCTTTGGATCTATAATCTTGTGCTCTATGACTATATTTGTGATATTTATAGCAATTACCATTGATTCTAGGTGTTTTAATTTCCTTTGTCTTACATTCACGTGCTTGATGTCCAAACTTATTACAATTAAAGCAATAACCATTAAAGTTAGTTTTCAGATTGGACTTACCATTCTTACTTCAGTAAATGTTTGTTGTATGACCTAGTTTCCCACAGTGGTGACAAATAGGTTTGTTGTTTCTCAACTTTGCATGCCTTCTTTCACCTGTCTTAGATGATTCTCCATTTTTAGTGGTTGAATGTTGTTCAGTGTGACCTAATCCAGAAGAATCTTTAGGGCTTCTTGATGCTTCCACCAGTTGTTCAAAGTATCTCATAGCTGCACTCTAATCATTCACTCTATTATTAAGCTCTTTCTCAGATCTCAATTCATCTTTCAATTGGTTGTTCTCAGATCTAAGATTTACAATCTCCAAGTCTTTCCTGCTGATCTCTTGATTTGCAAGTAGTAGTTGATTTGCCATGTCCACTTGATTAACTGTCATTGTTTGCACATCATACGTTCTTTCATCAAGTCTGGTAGTCATCATTCTCTTGTCTTCTTCTACCATAGCCTTGTCATCTTTGGCTTTATTTTTCTGTTCAACAACTTCACACATTCTTATTGATTGGGCTTCTTGTTCCTTTTTCAAGTTTTTGACTTCTTCACATAGTGCACTATTCTTTTCTAGTAGATCTGCTATTGCTGCATTTCTCTCAATAGAATCTCCATTCTGAAATATATTTGTGGTGTCCTCTTCCTGATAATGAGTGTCATTCATTTGTTTGGCCAAATCTATCCTTGTGGTCAAGGACTTCTTTAATTCCTGTCTAGCAGTCTCAAGCTATTGTAGTGCTAGCTGAATATCAATCTTTTGATTCTCAATGACTTTACCCATCTTGTAGATCTGCATCTCAAGATCTATATTCTCAAGCTAATTATAACCTTTTTAGAGAACTGAGCTCTGATACCAATTATTGGAAACACAATAATGGGAAAGCAAGATATTGAGAGGGGGGGTGAATTATATCTTCAAATTTAAACACTTAAAATAAACTGATCCACATTCATACATATATGAATCTAATGTAATCTCAAATATCATCCACACAATGAAATAAATAACACATAACACAATAACTTGGTAACCCAGAAACGCAAATAGGTAAAATTGGGGTGGGGATGACACCCACAAAATTCTCCACTACTGCAGTAATAAAGTGTACCTGTTAAGATTACAAATGTTTGATTACAAAATTTAATCTACCCTATTAAAGGTCTACCCTATTAAGAGCTTAAGATCATTACAATCTACCCTATGAAAGGATTTGAAACTTACAATGAAGTAAGAACTCTATTAGGAGATTTAAGAAAGGCCTGCTAGAACCACTTTGTTAAGAGATTTTCACCTGATATAATGATTAGAATGTCTCAAGTATTGATCATTCATTATGCACTCTAATACTGATGATAGATCTCCTCTTTCCAGTACCTTCTATGATCTCATAATTTGATATAACTTTACTCTACTGTTCACTGTGTTGTTACTCTTCTTGATCTCTACTTCTTAACAAAATAACCCTCTGTGCATTCTACTTCTAAAATTCAGTCACTAGACAATTCATCTGTTCTCTCCCTGCTCACTCACAAAATAGGGTTTAGAAGCAATCTAATATACCTGTTCAAATCTGATAGTGAGATCTAGATCAACAATCAAGATCCAATGCCCATACCTTGATGGTAAAACAATTAATGTTTACAATGAGTCATGCATAGGATAAAACAATTAAATGCATAACTAAATCTCTATAAGAATATTAAATGCATACATAAGTCAGCCCAAAAAGCTTATATAAGTTGGCCAGGTCACTTATCCTTGAAGTTTGTATCATTCTAGACATGTATACAAAAAATGTCTTGCTTGGCACTTGACTGTCCATCACTCGGAACTTAATATCTTTGTATCCTTCTCGGCTTGGACATGTAACTCGGCTCGGCAATGTAACTAGGCAAATTGAAAACTACTCGGCAATGTTTCTCGGCCTTGCATATTTTTAGCTCGGCCACAGTGATAGCCAACTAAAACTGCCTAGCTGAATGACTAAGTGTTGGTCACTAATCATCAACAAAACTTAGAGATTAACAATTGATACATGTTTCCATACACATCTCATCATGTACAAATTATTCTTCAATCTGATCTGAAATTTTCTCCTCCATGTCATCACAAGTATTATTATAGTTCTTAGGAATGGATGCTTCTTTAGCTTCTACATGACTAGTGCACTCATCTTCCTCACCAAGATAGTCATCAAGCACAAGGCCTTGTTCAATCTGAGCATGAGTCTCCCTTTTTCTGTCTTCATCATCTTTTTCTAATATATGCATAGGGAACTTTATAGAAGGATCATTTGATGTAATTACCAATTTTTTGACCTTTCTCATGTTTTTTTTTGTGAAGGCATAATGTTTGAAGGTATTTCTCAAAGAATGTTCACTGTTCTTAACAGAAAATGTGCAGAAGACTCCCCTTCAAATATTACCAAGCTAAAAAATGCATCAAGTGGAGACATGTAAGAGTCCTCTTCCATATTGTGATCCTGAATCTTGTCCTGTTCATAATGCATATCATATTCACTTGCATCATGAAACATATCAAGAAACCATTTTTCAAACTCTCTCCATGATGATATACTTTATTAAGGTGTCATACTAAAAAGATAACCTACATGATCTATTAATGATCTTACAAATAGTTTTATAATCACATCTTCTGCATAGATATGACAATCTAGAATAAATTTACAAAATGCCTGCAAATGTTTCGTTGGTGATTTTGATCCATCTCCACAAAATTTTGGAGCATATTTTTTTTAGTTTAAGAGGAAAATCTTTTTGACCACTAGGGATGTTATCAAAACTCAATGGTATATATACTTCAATAATAAATTTTGGTCTTGGGTCACAAAAGTTTGATACTTTATGTGAATATGTATTCTGGTACGTACTGAATATCTGAATTTTTAGTAGAAATTTTTCTTTATACATTAGGTTCTTTTCAATAGAATCACCACCTCTTTAAAGAGGATAACTTTACTTATCTCATTCTAGGTATTCTCCCTCAGTAGAGTCAGTGACTGAAATGTTTAGTTAAATAGAGCCGCCACCTTCTTTCTAGAAGGAAAAAACTTACTATCTTCTGAGTTCTTATCTATAATAGAGTCTTAATTAAATCACCAAAGCTTCTAGGTAATCTTCAACATTGTCTTTCATAAACAACTCCCCAGCAGAGTCACCAATTTGTTGGTGCCCAAAAATGATGGATTCACTTTTGGCCAACTGACAGGTATAATGGTGATGCACCACTTGATACCTCTACAATTTTGGCTTAATCAAGCCAAGGCTGGTAGGCCTGATTTCACTTTGAACTATCAAATTTTTTATGTCACACAACTTTGTATACAAACAAACAAAGTTCCTCCCAAGGTGGTGGATGATCCTTGGAGGAAAACAAAAAATCTCCCGATAATTTCTAATATGAAACTTAACTAAAATGATAATCACTAAGATCCTAATTGTAAGGCTTTGAAATAAATGATTTAATAATCTACAAACTAAAAAGCATGAACTAATATAATAATTTCCAAATAATGATTAGATCAGTGCCTTCTAAAAACTTGGGCTATAGAGTCAAAAAACTTTCAATCTTACGTACAATCAGAGACAGTTTTAAAAAACTTACTTTTAATAAAGCAAGACTATCACTTCACATGATTCCACTTGACTTATAATTCAAATCAATCTATACAGCTAATCTTATCAAATTTAACTCAAATTAAGAGACCGATAAAAACAAGAGAAGATACACAAATCTTTCAATTTATATTTAAATTATATATATTAATTTTGAATTATGATACTCAGGGAATGAAACAAAATGAAATACTCTAATACAATAGAATATTCAAAAGATTTATTGAAAACATATAACTTATAACCACAAATAAAAAGAAGAGCACTTATCTTTATTGATATTGAAAAACTAGTAAATGGAAGTTCATGTTGCAATTGTGATCAAATTCTATAATACAATGTGTTTCTCCCCTTTATGATTACATTTTACACCACATCTATATGCGGTTGAATAGTTTTCATACCCCTTTAGGGTGAAAAGACATCATTTTTCAT
This sequence comes from Thuja plicata, assembly GCA_018584345.1. Lineage (NCBI taxonomy): Eukaryota > Viridiplantae > Streptophyta > Pinopsida > Cupressales > Cupressaceae > Thuja > Thuja plicata. Next base: position 2,639,854 of record MU227137.1, read on the forward strand.
TAAAATTTAGAAAACACTTTTGAGAAAAACTAATCAACTAACTAACTAATAACTACCTATCTTTTGGATTTGGATTTGTTATAAAATACAAATCAGATTTTACGAACCTAATATTTTTACCAGAGATAGGAAATTGGATTTTACGAACTGGGTCTTTTTTAGATTTGTAATATTTGATAGTTTTTATTCTCTATTGACATCATCTTTACATCAGGTCAAAATTCCAGCATCTCTGAAACCTTCGCTTACAAAATTTTGATTATTCCTGTCACAAAACTTCCTTCCCTAATCCCTCAAATTTCTATTGAAATGTAATATGTTGTTGTATCCCATTTCATATACTTCATCATATCATCAATTATTGGGCACAGATTTTAGGATGCCATTTTTAGAATTTTATCACTATATAGGTCTCTAAATTTTGCCAAAAATTTAGAGCTCCAATAGAACCTACAAGTATAACAATTTTTAGAAAATAAAGAAGACATTTAGGAATATAACTTAGTATTCACACAAAATGACATCCTCCATACGTTTTTGGTTTCAAAATATATTTTTCAAATTTTGGTACCTTTATATCCAACATCGAGCAAATCACATACTATATACAAAGTTACAGAGGTGGCGTGTGAATGGAAAATGGTATACTGGTAGAAATGAAGGGTCACCCAGGCAATGAAAAGCATTGTCCAATTTATGGAAAAATCCTTGAAATGGTCTATTCTCAACAAGGATGATGTCCATGATTCTACTCTTCCCCTTCACTTCCTGGTTGCATTAGCCCTCCTCAATGATCTTTTCTATGCGATCATGTGGAGGATAGCCAACACCTAGCTCAATTGCGACACCAGTACCATTCCATATTACCCATTGTCTTGCCATCATCTCTTCAAGGAAGTGGCAACTCTGGTAGAAAAACATGGCGCCCACTTGCTTATCAATAAGTGCATGGTGGAGAATGAAGAGGAATGGAGAAGAAGGTTGGAGGATCTAGCCTAGGGGAATCTGTCTTGGCATAAGCCTCACTCATGAGAAGCAATGAGGAATTTGGTGGATAGATATGATGGCTGATCTGACTATAATACACTGGAGGCCAATAGGATTGTTGTACTAGAATTTTTTAGATCCAACTTCACATTTTTCAACATATAAACTAATATTGAATGGGGCCAAATCCAAAGGCTAACGTTTTTGACTGGATGGATGAAAGTTGGGAAGTCTAACACACCCTTGTGTTATGGCATGAAATTGAATATGTTTTCAAAGTAATTTTTGGCGGTGGCACCATCAATATTTGGAATCCAACTAAAATTATGAGTCCTGAGGACACCAAAGTTTCTCTAATGGCACGACTTGAAAACATAGTTAATGCATATACTTGATAATGATTTTCTTTGGAATACTATTGAATTAATGGTCATCAGGATGACTTGTGACTTTGATGTGACATTTGCCAATATTTTTTTATCTTACCAATAAGGCTGACAGTGAGACTCTTGCTGATGTTCATGGTCTTTGTGTTTCTTAAAAGGATGTTGGGGAGACTTGGGATATCAAATTGAGATCTCAGATGCTCATTGATAATGTTCCTCTTTCCATGAACTTGAAGGTGGATCATGGTTGAACGGGCTCTAACTTGGCTAGACTATGATAGACATTGAAGGACTGTGTTGATTTGGTAGTAAATTATTCACAAATGATGCTGATATTCATCACAGTATACGAAAAAATGTATTTTATATGGTGATACCCTAGAGATGTCTTTTAAAATTTTAACTATGAACAATTTACTCAATGTTAGATAAGGACCCTTTAATATTATTTGAATTAGGGTCCATTACCAACACAAAAGGCTTGGCTCTATCAGTTTATTAATTTCTATGAGTGGAAAGAATCTACTTGGTCACCAAAGTGTTAGAGTAATCAGTTAGTTCTTACTCTTTTTTGCTTAAGCTATCTCTTAGGTGCATATAATTAATACTTTATATTAATTATATTGCGCAACCTAGATTTTATGTTTTTAGGGTTTGTTCACCTTTATAGGTTGAACTTTGTAATGTTTTGTCATAACATAGAGAATTATATTGCGACTCTTCTTTTGAGCATCTCTATGTTCTGCTTTTTCATTTCTGTGCTTCTACTTTGTATCAGGTTATTTGCATGCAGGTGTATTCAGGGTTTGTGGATTTGCATGTTTCTCAAAACCTACATGGTACCAGAGCTGCCCTGCTGCTGTCTGGTTTGAAGGTGTTTTGAAGTCGTGATTCAAAAACGTCAGTCTTAGCCTCTCTAGGGTTTTTTTGTGATTTCTAAGGAGGTGCTATTTTTTGGAGCTGTTTGAGCCAAAAAAGACTCTGCCATTGCGTTCAGAAGGCCTGGGAGAGTCAAAATCATATAAAACTCGACTAGTTTGGCCTCCGTGAGCACAGACAAATTTTTTTGGCCTCCTAGGGCCGTACGGACACGCAAAACAAGAAAAAACTTTAAAAAAATCATTTTTTTAATAGTTTTTTCATTTAATAAAAATGCCTCTAGTTCAATTTGCATCGCACCACCTACGAACCTCCAGAGGGCCACCGCCGCCAGCAGTGGCACTGGCGCACCACCGGCCCGCCACCGGCGACCTCCCACCGCCCTCCCTCTGCTGAGTCACCACCCGCACTCGGCCGCAGCCTGGCCGCCGCCTGACCGCCGCCCGATCGCTGCCCGATTGCCACCCAGCCATGACAGTGAT
>MU227137.1:2676910-2689690 GCA_018584345.1 Thuja plicata
ATTATCTCCACAAATGCGGAATTACAAACTTTCAGAATTACAATATGCAAAGCCACATGGGCATTCCCCTTACAATATTCTATAGGACAAAGCCTCAAATTATTACCTAGATCTACCCAGAACTGTCCCGAACTGCCTAAAACAACACTACGGGCCTTCTTTATATAGGCAATTTCCACTGCCCGAGAAGGTTCTAGAAATTTATCCCTTAGGGCCGACCAAACTTAGAATTATTTTATTTTTCAATTTAGTACATCAAAGTCGGCTCAAAATAACTTTTGAAACCCGAAAATTTTGAAGGAAAATTATTTTCTGTTATTTCAGGTGACCCAACTTCCGGAGACCATAAGTCATCACCAGTTGACTCGATTGACTATTATAACCCCATTTCGGAAATGCCACGAAGCGCTCTATAATAGTTCAATTGTGCAAGCATCATCAAGCCCAAGCTTCGACCTCATCCGGGGCCTCTAAAGCCTTCAAAACTGAGCTCAAAGTTTCTGTACCCTGTTTTCAATACCGAAAATTTTCAATATCTTCAAAACTAAACCTGATCTAGCCATGAAACTTTGCTGGCAAGCTGATATGACTGAGATGAACGTCCACATGAAAAATCAGAACATTCTGAGATCGTATGGCCAACTTACTGAAAATAGCAAGTTTCCATAAATAGCAGCTCTGCACAAGGTAGCCCTTATTGAAAAGAAAACAGAAATATTTTTGGGTGATGCAAGATTGCCCTTACACCCAGGATGCTCCTGCATCACTTCCGATTGAAAGTACCCATTTTAGGTACTTTCGATCGAAAGTTACTCACTTCCGATCGAAAGGTTTTTGTTGGTCTGTTCGAAAGTATGAAACATTTTTTAGTGGGCCACGCTTTTTGGGGCAAATTTCTTCCTCCCGAAAAGTGTAACCCACTATTGTGGTATTACCCATACAAGAGATCAATACATTTGGAAAATACATAAGAAGATAGCAATATGATTACATTTACAATTGATCTCTGGAAAGTTCAACAAGTCTTTTTTAAAGGCATAATTTTGGAGAGGAGAATTACTATCAAGGTGATTTTTTCTAAAACATTTTTTTGAAGTGGAGAATTACTATTTCAAATTTTTTGAAAGACATTTTTTTAGAGAGAATAAATGGGGAACAAGAAGGGAAGACAAAGTAAATATGCAAGAAAAAGGTCTCTTGGTACCGAACAAAAAAATTGTGAAGCTGCATTGACATATTATTATAAAAATAAAGAAGGTATGAACCTCAACCTCTAATTTTATGTTCTCAAATTTTATGGACCTATGCTTTATTTTTCTCTAATTTGACTCATTTTTGTGCATGTAGCTCACAATCAACATGGTCAAGGTGAAGGAGAAGCTCAAGTAGGAGGGTCAAGTCAAGTTGAATAAATGCGCATTGAAGAAGGGTCAAGATCACTCCCTACAGAGGCTTAAGAAATGGATGTTGGAGAAGGGTCAAGATCATGTGATCCTACTGGTATGAATGAACTTATAGATCTATCTCAAACTATAAAGAGAAATATTAATTATAGAAACTTAGATCATTTACTTACAATAAATGTGGAGGATTTGAGATCAGTTGCAAATGTTCAAACCTTAAGTCTTGGTAAGAAAAGGTCAATGAATACAATAGAAAGATAAATATTGAATAAATTTGATAATTTTGAAACACTTGAACAAGCCCAATTACTTTCAGTTGTACTTATAAATAACAAGTTGTAAGCGACATTAAAATTATTGGGTATAGACACGCCATCAAAGAAGAGAAAAGTTGTTGACATGAAAACTAATATGATTGAAAATATTAGGAAAGGTTTGAACCAGGTAGGGAAGTGATCTCGAACTAAAGATAAGGCCATTACAAGAAAAGTTATGTTGACATCCATTGTAGGTAACACTATTCTTCAAAAAAGACAAATATCTTCAGTTTCATCTCGGATTTGTTTTAGTAGGAAAACAATATCATGATATGTTAATAGGAGAATGCTTTTGGATGATAGCACCTTGGAAGGGAATTGGTAAATCATGTGTAGAGCTCCTCATTTTGATAGGACTTATAATAGAAACAAGAATTTGGTCACATTATTTTGTAATGATAATACTTGTCCTTCATCAAATAGTAGAGATGTTATCAGACATAGAATTGCAGCTAATCAATATGAACATCATACAAAACATTGGTTGGAGAAAAAACAACATGAAATGTATGTGTTATTTTTTAGTTCAAATCCTAATATAAGAATTGGTAAAACATTGTTAGAAAGATTGAAGCCATATTATGTCGGGACAAACAAAGTGTTTGAAACTTTTTGTTGTCATTATCATATTGAATTTGATCTTCACTATCAAGTTTATCAAAAGTTTGTAGAAGACACTTATGGTTTTGATAATGATCCTCCTACTAGATGAAGTGAGTTCATCTCATCCATTTTATGTGACAAAAGAGATGATGTTGTTGGGATCAATGGGAAGTAGTACAGAGAGGGGAGGGGTGAATTAGTACCTCTAAGACTTTTAACACTTTTCACCATACTTCATTAGCAATCAATATTTATTGTATTACCAACCAAATTGGATGTTCTTTCTTATGAATGTATTATTCATTGATAAAATTAATTGTAAGTAACATTCATGAAAGTATTAAACACATAACACAAGATATGATATCGCAGAAAACTCCTGTTAGGAAGTAAAAACTGCAGTGGAGATGATACCCACAAAACTTCACTATCTGCATAGTGGAAGGGAGCCGGTTAAGGCTTACAATTTGATCACTTCTGATGATCTACCCTATTAGGAGTATTAATGTGGAGAACTGTTAGGATTATTAATGTGTTTCTAAATTCTATCAGTGTTCCTTCTTTGAACTATTTGTCGGGTTCCCTTGATCTGTCGGGTTGCACTATTTGTTTCTCATTGAATTCCTTTGTCTTTTTTGTCATTGGTCAACACTGAATAGTGTTGCATCAGGTAACCATGGCATTGGGTAGTTCTATGCATTGTCTTTCGGTGAAGTATAAACCGACGGTGTTTATCATGTTTTTCCTTGCATATACTAATGGAAAAATATAATATCTTCAATCTCCCCCTTTGACATTAGTATCAAACACTCATATGTGCAAAATACTAAAGTGTTTAGTATATACATATTATATATATCCTTTTCATTATATGACTCCCCCTAACTATATGCATCAGTATAGTATAAGTATATGTACATGTATACTTGCCTTTGTACTATACGTATCAATTCCCCCTTTTTTGATAATCATGACAAAAAAATGTACAACTTATAAGTTGTCAAAAATGTGACAAAAATGTGCAACTTACAGAGTGTCAAGAATGTGGGAGTGACTGTTCTTGATATCTTCCATCATTTTCTCCCATTTCTCTTCAAGGATTTCTAGTGCCATGTGCTCTAGTTCAATCCTAGCATGCATATCATAAATGTTGTCTATGACAGACATTTCTAGCGTGGCAATAAGTGTTCTTTCCTGTGCCATATGATCTTGCAGTAATATGAGAGTTGGTAAAAGTTGAGCTTGAAGCTCATTTACCTCATCTTTGAACTTTGTTTCTACAATCTGAATATCTTGTCTCAACTTCCTAGCTTTCTTGAGCTGGTCATGGTGCAATTTGATTGCATCTTCTGTAGTTGTGAGACCTTGTGCATGTGTTTGAAGATCAAAATCAATTTGTGTTGTCTTTTCTGTATACTCCTTGGTGAGTTGATCCAATGTGCACATTTTTTGAATTAAGGTTATAGCTTCTAAAATTATAGGGTCCAATGTGCTTACCAGTTCAGATAGCTTCACCTTGTTCAGTGCCAGTTCTTGGATTAGTTTCTCTGCTAACTTGAATTCAAACTTATTTTCAAGTCTTGCTTCCATATCCTTTTTAGCATCTATATTTTGAGATGTGATAGCATCGGTGACTAATTGATCAAGTATTAGAGTTGTTTGATCAAAATTTATATTAGGTACAATTTGCTGGAGAATTCCTTTTCCAACATTGATTACCTTATATTCTTTTGTGGCCTTTCTCATCTTATCTTGGATAGCTTTCCTTTCACAAAGTCTAGCATACTTTGTTAACTCAGTAGGATCCAATGTTCTTGGATCACAAATTGGAATCTCAATTATTTCATCCAGAGTGACATGATTTTTTATCTTGTTCTTCTATTTCTTCCTTGAGATTTGTGTAGTAGCAGATGTATGAACTACCATTGCTAGTTCATTTATTTTCTCTGAGGTGCTCATTGAAGGATTTGTAGATGAAACTTATTTTTGGATTCTTCTCAGTGCTCACCTGTCAGTTAGGTGAAGATGTCTCTTCATTAACCTTTGGTGTATTAGCATATTTATCTTTTGTTTTCTTTTGTGTATCATCTGTCTTTTCTTCTTCACTCTTTTCCTTCTGCTTTTCCTCTTCTACTTGTTTTTCTCCTTCTTTATTTTGATCAGTGGACTTGTCTTGCTGATCATCAGTAGTAGTTTGTTCTATAGTTGTATCTTTTGATTCATCATTTGTTTCCTTCTTTTTTGCATCACCTATGTCTGCGGGTATGCTTGTATCTGTAGTAGATTCTTCTTTTCCTTCTATCAGATTGATGCCCTTAATCAATACTGGCATGTTGTCCTGTGTGCTCACCTGCACTACATCTGTAGTTGTGTCCTATTTGTCAGTTTGAGATTTTTGAATAGTGACATTGTTCATCCTTTTATATTTGTTCGGCATGGTCCCTTACTATTGTATCAATGATTGAAGTGTCTGGCCATATCTCATCAACAACATCCATGTCCTTATCTCCTGGTATCTTCAATGCTTGTTTCTTTTCTTTATCCTTAATAGATATGAATATTACATCATCATCCTTCTTTGGATCCTTATCAAAATCATAGTGAGTAATATATTTAATGTCAAGATCATCCATGAATTTATCTAAGTCAATGGGCTCAGTATCCTCCACATTATCTAAAGCAATGTGCTCTAGACTTGCTTTTTCTTTATGCACCTTTATATGAGGGGTCGCGGTGAGAAGTAATGGATTCTCACAACTTTTTGATTCTGTAGGTAGATGAAGAATTTCTCTCCATTTAGCATTTGTAATGTTGTCAAGCTCTATGAGATTTTCTTGTAACACCTTGTAGGCTCTTATCTTTTCCACAAATATATTTGAATGCTTTTTCATCATTTCTTGTATCTCTTCCATTTTGGATTTGGGAGGCATGAGTGTTACAAGTATCCTCTCCCTTGCTTCCTTTTCTGAGTGTAAAGCATAAGTTCATCGTGCTAAAAATCTCTCACTCAGTTCTTTGGGCATCTTGTCAGAAAAATCAACTGGTACATACTTGAATTTGACCATAGACCTAATTATTGCATCTTCTATTTTATTTTGGTCCTCGGGCTCTAGTTTTACCCATTGTTTGATTTTCCTATTAGTCATAGTACATGTTGAAGCAATTGATTCAACAATCTCATCAATTTTTTAGGGGTTAAGCTCTTCTTAGCTGCTTTAGGCTCATCCTATTTTGAATCTTCAATGTTAGCTTTGGTCCTGATGATTTTTCTCCTCCTTTTGGTAGGTTTTTTCTTTTCTGTTTGATTCTTCCTCTTATAGGTCCTCACTTGACCTTTCTTAAGAGGTGTAGTATCGTTCTTTGTAGTTTGGCTCCTTTTCCTTTAAAATTCTATTGTCCTTGGTTTCTTGGTTGGAGGTGGAGGCATATCAGATTCTATGGATTTAGAATCTGCTGTGTGCTTATCTTCCTCTTCACCAATGGCACCCTATCCCTTGGTGTCCTCTATTTGTTCTTTCTACTCCTCATTTTCTGACAGCAACTTCTCAAGATTCTTTACCATCTTATTTTTCTTGTTGACAATCTTCTTTATGCCTAGGCCCATTTTTATCTTAGTCTTTGCCTCTTCATATGTTCCAAATATTTGTTGCTTACTCTCAAGTGGTTCACTCAATAGTGCATCAATTGCATTTGTTTCTTGATCTATGTTTATCTCATAGTCAAGTTGTGGTAACCAGGTTGTCCTTGGTACAACTGGCTTGATATGATTAAAATCTATATCCACCATAAAACATATCTCTTCCTTTTTCTTTTCAATAAACTATTCAGGGATCCTTACTCTCTCCATGATCTTTTCCTTGAAAGCAAGGAAGTATTTAGTCATCATTGAATCAAAGTTGTCACCTAGTGAATTGATAAGGTCATTTATTTGTAGTGTGACTGGCTTGGTGGTGTCCCTCTTCACTTTCCCAATTTAAGGAAAGTTTTCTTGAAAATAAAAGAATATACACATTATAAGTGATCCAAACTTAAATGTGTTTGTCTTGGTAGACCTTATTGTTGTCATATTTTCATCAAGTTGCTTTAGTAGGATCTCACATAGATCCATTTGTATTCCTTTCATGACAATCTTGTAAGCTATGCTTACTGTTGTTGATGCTATGTTGTTTAGCCTACTAGCTTGAAATATTTTATACCCTATGACACATACACTTAACCTTAGTTCCTCATCGGTGACAGTGTTCACCTTAAGTCCTCGGTTATCCCATACAACATTGGTGAGTTTTTCAACTTCTGGTCAAGAGGGATGCTTGTGAGCTTTTGGTTTGTCAGTTATAGGGTAACCTGTTACAACATGTATTACATCCTTTGTAATATACTTGGGTTCATCCAACCATAACTTGTGATTGTGCATTTTGCTTAGTAATAGCCATATCCAATCAATTTTGAAAACTCTCAAGAAATGTAGGGAATTAGTTATCCATTTTACTTGCAAGTGCTTATTTTCTTCCTTTAGGTTCCCTTGATCATCACATAGCTTTTGATAAGCTTGATCTATCTCTAGATCACCAATCTCAATGATCTTGTAGTGGATATACGATCTAACATCTTCTATCAACAAAACCCTAGGTTGAATTTTTGAGAATGCGCTAGATTCATTAGGTTGTGAGGCAACCTCTGGACATATCTTGTACTTTGGTTCTACACAAGTGCTATTCTTGATTAACTTAATGACATTATTCTTTTCATTCTTTAATTTGGCAGTTCTTGAAGTCATTGCCATTGTGTTTCAAATTTAGGGCTTTTTTGAAAATAATAATAGAGTTCTCAGTACGCTTGGTACTTGCTTCAATCCATGTAACTTGTGAGTGATCAGTTTGGAGTGCATTGGATTGAGTCAAGGACGCTCTGCTAACTACTCTCTTTTTTCTCTATTTTTGCTCTGCTCTATTTTCTCAATTCGCGTGTGAAGAATGAAGTGCTTCCATCAAGTATTTATAGAATTTTTCCCTAAGTCTATCATAAATTCTTAACAACTCATCAGTTCATGAAGACGGAGTTCATCGGTTAAAATCTTAACCAACATTCTCGGTGTTGATAGGATGCTCGGGATAGCTATTAATATTATTGCCTTTACCAACAGATCTCGGTGTAGTGTCAAGACAACATTGTAACTTTTCTTCCTTACCAATCGGTGTCAGTTTACATTAGCAACTTAGCCTTTTTATGTGTTGACCGACAATTCTAGGTAAGTGTAGATAGCTTATCCTTTTATGTTCACTGATGATTTTCAGTATGTGTTTACCAACAGGGTTGTTTTCTTAGAATTGTAACAAGTAACATAATATTCATCTTTATTCATGCAGATTTTGACTATCTATCAATTTGTCTAATGGAACTAATGAAAAATATGACTTGGTGTAGTGCAATTCTATACTTGTTCTACTTAGGTGGAGGTGGTGATGTCACCAGATCCATTGGATGGTGTGTCACCATTTTCATTACTTAGTCCAGCTTCATCATTGCTTGAACTCTTCTCCATATTTTGTCTCTAGCTCTTTGGATGTCTTCAATGGTGTTTCCATTAGGATATGTGCTTGTCTCTATCATTTGGTCTTTGTAGTATTTCTTGAGATGACCAACTTTGTGACAATGTAAGCATGCCATTCCAGGGTTAGTCCAGCCTCTAGACTTTTTATTCCACTGTCTCATACAGTTTGTAGCTATGTGACCATATCTTCTACATGCTGTACAATTTATCCAAGTATTGTAGTCCCATACTGATTACCGACTCTCTTCGGTTGATAGGGAGTTTCTTGACCTTTTGGTTTCCATGTTTCAATTTTCTTCTTCCTGCATTCAAGAGATGTGTGCCCATGCATTTTGCAGGTGGATCAATACTTGTCCATATAGGTTTCCTTCTTTGTTTGTTTTATCTCAGACTTACATTCATATGCTTTATGTCCTTTTTTGTTAGATTTATAACAAAATCCTATGAATGAAGATGTAGATTTAGGAATACCTTTCATTTTGTTTCTACATACATTTGATGTATGGCCTTGCTTTCCATAGTGATTGCATGTCAACTTTCTTGGTCTTGGATTTGCATAAACATTCTTAGGATCAATTGATTTGATGATTCTCCATTCTTGGTAAAGCCTAGACCATTGTTGGTGTTGAATCTTTGTTGACCTTCAAGAAAATCATCCATTCTTTTATTGATCTCTTCATTTTCTTGATAATCTCATTATGTTTCTGCTGAATTCTAATTTCATGTTTCAAATTTTTATTCTCATCCCTTAGCTCACCAATAGATTCTATTCTTTCAATGAGTTGAACATTCATTATGTTTTCCTCTTGACTCATAAGAATAATCTAATTTGTAACTTCATGGTGATGCTCTGTCAATCTATGTATTTCAGACTCTTTTTCTTGTAGCTTGTCTGTGATCTTTCTTCTATCATCAATAGCTAGTGTTCTTTCTTGTTTATCTTGCCTAGCATTGTTCATGACATCATTCATCCTTACCATCTAGGTCACTTGACTGATTTGCAGAGATTTGACTTGTCCAACTAGATGTAGATTGATTTTAGTTAGGCTTGTGATGCTTTCTTCTGATGTATCTGATACTTTTCTTGTATTTGATCCTGAAGACTCAAAGAAATATGGAATGTCTTCCTCATGATAATCTGTCTCATTACAACGAGATTGCATATTCTTTCTTTAATCCAACAACTGTCTCATGTTGATTCTAGCTTCTTTATACTATTCATAGAACATCTAAATTTGAAGCTTTTTATTATCAATATTCTTATCAAGTCTATACTTCTCCATTGTATGATGTTTTCTCTTAAGTATTTAAAATTTTCAATAAAAAAAGAGATCCAGCTTTGATACCGATTGTTGGGATCAATGAGAAGTAGTAATGAGAGGGGAGGGGTGAATAATTACCTCTAAAAATTTTAACACTTTTCACCTTACTTCATTAGCAATCAATCTTTATTGTATTACCGACCAAATTTGATGTTCTTTCTTATGCATGTATTATTCATTCATAAAATTAATTGTATGTAACCTTCATAGAAACATTCATGCAATTATTAAACACAACACAAGATATGATATCGCAAAAAACTCTTGTTAGGAAGTAAAAACTATGGTGGGGATGGTACCCACAAAACTTCACTATCTGCAGATTGGAAGGGAGCCGGTTAAGGCTTACAATTTGATCACTTCTGATGATCTACCCTATTAGGAGTATTAATGTGGATACCTGTTAGGATCTACTCTATTAAGAGCTTTAGAAACACTGATGTAGTGTGAACTCGGTTAAGATATTTACAATAGGACTGTTAAGTTGTTAAAAATAATAACAAAAAATAAAGAGAGACAGGAAATTTTTTAATTCAATGAGTAGGAGTAAGAATATTTACCATGAATTAGTGCAAAAACTAGGAGCATTCACTAAAGATTCAAGCAACAAGGAGACAAGATTTTGAAGGGGGAAAAGCATGAAAAAAACCCCGTGATATAAAGAATGGGCAAAAAATGCCTAAGAATGAGAGAGAGTGAGAGCCAAGCTCATAAAATAGTATTCAAGAAAGAGACTTAACCTACTTAGTCTATCTAAGAAGAGAAGGAGAGACATCTCTTTAATAGAGATGTGAGAGAGGAGTTGCATGGTAACTCCCATATCTATGTATGCCACATTTCAGTAGTGTGTGAGACAAGTGTAGGATTCCTCATAAGGAGGAATAACTAAAAAAGAAATTATAATAAAAAGAATTATCCTCACACTTGTACAAGAAGACAAAATAGGTGTAGGGATTCCATAAGAATCTCCTACCCCTCTTTAATCTTTACTTGGGGTTTTACAAAAATCTGCAACTGGATTATCCTTCTTGTAGTAGAGGAGGAAAACTTGCTTGTCTTCACTTTGTGTTAATATGAGGTGATGGTGAATCGATATATTCTTTGATCATGAAATAGGGGTCCTTTGAGTGTTGCAATACACAAGTTTAGGTGCTTGTTGAGATAGGCCCAAATGTTCAAGTACACATTGAGATTGATCATAGTTTCTTCTCCAAGAAATATTACCTAAAATATGATAATAACCACAAGTGGATCTCCCATAATTGGGATATCCCTTTATATATGAATTAGTAAAATTTGATAAAGTAAAAGAAAATTGAGAATCATTAAATACATCATTCATTTCATAAAGAGATTTTATAAACTAAATTAAATCATCACTAGATGCAGAATCAAAAGTAGAGCTAGTATAGTCACTATCAATAATGTTACCATTATCATAATGAGGAAGATTAGAGTTTAGAGAAGGAGGTTGGTCCTCCATAATAACCATTTGAGTGTCACAAAATTTATAATCCACTTTGGAGAAAATGGGAACATCATCTCTTGTAATACATGAGGGCAAAGTGACATTGAGAAACGTATCAATAATTTCATCTTCTTGTTCTAAAATATCATCAAAAGAAAAATATGTATGAGAATAAGAAACATCATCAAACTGTAACATGTTATCTCTGTGAGGAAAATAGGTAGCTAGGGGATCATCCCAAAAACAAGCATCATCACATGGGTCATCCCAAATAGGAAAATCATTTAAAGGATAAATAGTGTCACAGTGTGGTGTAGAGTTTTGGTGAGTTTGAAATGTGTTCTCCAGGACATGCCAAGCCTGATCAGCCTCAGTACAATCAGAGATAAGGTGATTCAAAATTGGTGAAGAAATAATATCCAAAAGTTGTCAAGATTTTAATAAAACAGACATGTGCGTCCTCCAAACAGAAAAACTGGAACTTGTAAGTTTAAATTTTGGCATTAATGTTGTCATGGGAAAAAAAAATGAAAGAGAACCTTTATTAAATAATATGAACAACGTTTAAGCAATAACTTTGATTAACTTGATTACTCCAAAAGACTTGAATAAAAGAGATTAAACAACATGAATTGAGATTAAAAAATTTAAAATGAATGAGATTTAAATAAATATATGAACAAATGAATTATGATGAGATTAAAATGAATAACAAAGTGAAAATAAATGCTTATAAATATGTCACCATAATAAAGAGTCAAAGATAAAATAACGTTCAAACTAAGTGTATAACTAGATAAAACTGCAAAAAAGGAATATTAGAATATATCTATAATAAGAGAATTGCAGAAAAAAATAATGAACTTCTTACACATAAAAGAAAAAGTCTCGATTTGTTTGCAGGCTGTACTAATAAATCCTCACCCTTCCTTCTCTCGGCTACAAATTAGCAACCTATGAAAAAATTTTAGGTTTCTATTTTTCTGGAGCAAAGAAATACTGTAGAATGACTGGAAAAGGAAAAATTGGTCAAGCATGCGCTGCATGCAAATACCAGAGAAGAAAATGCTTGCTTGAGTGCCCGCTTGTACCCTATTTTCTGCTTGATCAGCCTAAGCAGTTTTTGAATGTGCACAAAATCTTTGGATTCAGCAACATTTTACATATACTCAGACAAGTGAATGATAGCCAGAAGAGCGACACCATGAAGTCTATTATTTATCAGGTGAATGTGAGGGAAAATGACCCTGTTTATGGCTATTTTGGCATCATTATTTGTTGCATGCGCAGGTTGAGAGGATGAAAGAAGAGCTTGAGTTTGGAGGAGTCAGATAATGGTGATGGAGTAGTAGCATAGTCAGTGAGGTGTGAAAGGGAATGAGAATGGAAATGGTAAGATGTAGCAAATGTAGCCTGTGCAAATGTCATATTAGCACAAACCAATGCCGGCTTCACCGGTGGCTTGGGTATACCCTAATGTGCAAATGTGGTGTCTATATTTAACAAGGAAGGGGAAGGTAGTCAATGCAATACAAGTAGAAGTATGGGCAAAGCTGAGAAATGAAAGTGAATGCTGCGTAATGTGAATGGTAATGAAGGGTATTACGCTAAGTGAAAACAAAGCTAGGTGAAAAAAAGGAATGAATTAATGCTGCAATAGAAAAAATGTTAGAGAAAGATAAATAAAATCATATAAGCTCCAACGATATATAAGCTTTGAAGTTCTACAAAGATAAAATGCAGAGACAAAGCAATAAATGAAGTGTTTTAAACAAATGAATCTAGATGTGTGTAAAACCTTGCAACAATACTGTTAGGCCTGCAACAAAACAAAGATATATATATATATATACATATATCTATACATATATATATATATATATACATATATATACATATACATATATATATATATATAAATATATATACATATATATATACATATACATATATACATATATATACATATACATATATACATATATATATACATATATACATATATATATAGATATATACATATATATACATATATATATATATATAGATATATATACATATATATATATACATATATATAGATATATATAGACGTATATATATATACATATATATA
>MU227137.1:2689796-2703450 GCA_018584345.1 Thuja plicata
ATAATCTACAGATAATGACAGAAGAGAACCGTTAGCATAGATAAGCAAAAAAAGATCTAATAAACAAATATAGAGATATGAAGCAACCAGCAGAGATAAATGAATAAACAGAGATGAAAAAAGGTTAGAAATCTTAACATGTAGATATATATATCCAGAGATTAAAAAAGAGATTAGAAACAAAACAGTCACAGATCTTAAAAGAACGGTGTTAAAGAAAAAAACCTGCATACAAGAAGATTAGATTTCTTTTCCTCAATAAGATTAGGAAAGAAAACATGAAATAAACTCTCTCAAGAGGTCTCCAAAATTTGGAGTGCTCCAAGATATGGTAGCTCCTTCACTTGTACACTCAAAAATAGATTAAACCAACCTGCTCTGATACCATGTTAAAAATAATAACAAAAAAAAAAAGAGAGACAAGAAATTATTTGATTCAATGAGAAGGAGTAAGAAGATTTACCATGAATTAGTGCAAAAACTAGGAGCATTCACCAAAGATTCAAGCAACAAGGAGACAAGATTTTGAAGGGGGAAAAGCATGAAAAAACCCCGTGATATAAATAATGGGCAAAAAATGCCTAAGAATGAGAGAGAGTGAGAGCCAAGCTCATACAATAGTATTCAAGAAAGAGAATTAACCTACTTAGTCTATCTAAGAAGAGAAGGAGAGACATCTCTTTAATAGAGATGTGAGAGAGGAGTTGCATGGTAACTCCCATATCTATGTATGCCACATTTCAATAGTGTGTGAGACAAGTGTAGGATTCCTCATAAGGAGGAATAACTAAAAAAGAAATTACAATAAAAGGAATTATCCTCACACTTGTACAAGAAGACAAAATAGGTGTAGGGATTCCATAAGAATCTCCTACTTACATTAGTACAAGTAAAGATTAAGTTCTAACATAAGTCCACCTTTCTTGAAAGGATTTCTTAAGTGTACTACACTTGTTAGAATGTGTATAATATGTATGACCTAACTGTATACAATCTATAATTTCTGATCATAGATCCATTAAAGCTTACAGAGTATAAATACCACCTATAGTGATTGATTAATACCTTTTTCTTCTTGTCGGTAACCTTGGTTCTTCTTCTTGAAAACTGATTTGATCTTTGTCTATGCTTCTGTTTAAATTCTCTTGTCTGAACCTTAGATGCTCTCAGAGGCTACAATCATCATTGAACAAAATGTTCACAATTGATTAAGCATCTATTTATACAAGTTCTTTGACCTATTCTAGAATCACACATTACAATGTTAACTCTAGATCCAAGGTATACAACTTGACCTTGATCCTTTAGTTTGAATGTTTTAAATTAGTTAGATTGATAAAAACAATAATACCTACATTGATTTTCCCTCAAGTAATGGATTAAAAACAAATCAAGAAGCTAAATATAAAAATTTAGTGATTTATTTGACATGGAAGTCAGATCCACTTTTCTCTCAATGTAACTGACTCTAAGTATCTGATTGTCGGTGTGAACAAAAATTCTATCAGTGTTCCTTCTTTGAACTATTTGTTCGGTTCCCTTGATCTGTCGGGTTCAACTCTTGACTGTTTCTTTAGGTTGCACTATTTGTTACTCGTTAGGTTCCTTTGTTTTTTTTGTCATCGGTCAACACTAAATAGTGTTGCATTGGGTAACCTTCGTGTTGGGTAGTGATGTGCCCTGTCTTTTGGTGTAGTATAAACCGATAGTGTTTATCATGTTTTTCCTTGCATATACTAATGGAAAAATACAATATCTTTAGATGCAGATGGATAAATAAATTGCATAAAAGGAATATGTGAAACATGTGCTGATTTGTCTCTTTTTCCTTTGAAAAATGAAAACATTGATGTAACAAAGATAGTAAATTGTAAGAGTTAAAAGTATGTAAAGATTGAAACCAAATTTGGGAAAGACTCCAAAAGGTTAGAATATGTTGAAGAGGAGATAACTGTTGGAGTATTTATGGACAAATTTAAAAAATTGATTCAACCCTACATTCATCATTCTTTTTTTGCAAAGTGGAAAGCACAACAATTCCAAACACTGAGAGACAAGTTCCCACTTGTAACTATTCTATCAATTATTGATTTCACATAAAACTATTCCTTTATTCATAAAAAGACAATTCAATCAGAATACTATTTTTTAGAGAAGATTACTATTATGGTACATGTGTGTTATCAACATGCACAATTAGATTTGGATGGTATTTAGAGCACATTTGAAGCACTAGTCATCAAGAAGGAATATCATTTTTATAGAAGTGATGATAAAGAGCATTAAATTAATTATGTAGAACATTGCTTCAAGATGTTTTTAACAAATTTGAAAGAAAGAGGTATAAAAATTTAAAAACATTATGTTTGGTCAAATGGACATGCTGCACAATTCATATCATCCATACTATTTTATGCACTATTTAGATATCATCATAATGAAAACATACCAAATATCTAGATTTTCTTTGAGAGTGGACATGGAAAAGGTGAAGATGATGGCGCTGGAGCTTGCATTAGACGTTCTCTACAAAAGTATCAAATGAATTATAAGGGAATTTGTATAATAAAATGCACATGATGTTTTTGAATGGTGTAGGACACATTTCACACCAAATGATGATGGCACATCATAAGGAATGATTCAAGTGATACCACATAGAGAATTTTGGGAGATAAAAGGTTTGCATACATTTTTAAATTATGCATGTGTGATATATATATTTATTCTTGTTTAAATTTTACATTCTTTATTCAAATTTATAAAATGAACTTCATATTTTTCCACTTTTTATACAAAGTTATATATGCATGTGTTCAGGTGTGGATAGAAAAATTATGCATGGTTGCAAGAGGATAGAAAAGATGCGATCTTTGCATTTAGTTATGAGTACGAATTGTCGCAATTGGATATTGAACACTAGGGACTACTCATGCTTTTTTTTTCATTGCATTGCTGACAATTATGAGGAATGCATTAATCAGGAATGTGGATATGTAGGTGCATGGAATGTTGTGCCACTAGTTATTACTTGTCAAGCCCAAAACTAGGGCAAAACACAGACAAATTTTTTTTTAAACATAAGAACAACAACTATGATGACACAATAATACTGAAAGCATTGAGGAAAGGGGACAACATGGTGAAGTTTATGTTCAAGATGAAAGGTCTAGTCATAGATTGAGCCAGGGTTATCCACAAAGGCGGTTGTAGAGTTGGTATTCCAACTCGGTAGATGGTAAGAGATTCTACAGTTTAGTATTATAGGGACACAGGGGTATACTAACTCCATTAATGGTTGACCTAGCAATCCAATCTATTAATCCTATTCAATGTTATTACAATCCTTAAACATTCCAGGTTTAATAAGGTTCCCATAATTACTATAATCTTATCCAATTTCATTGTGAAAGGATGCATTTAACTTGCTTGAGGAACTATCCAAATTTTCCAATTAACTGATATCAATAATAATTAAATCCTAAACTTCATTTTCTCACACATTTTTAATAATAGACAATTAATTAATTACAAGGAGAAATATTCCATGATTTGAAAAGAACACTTAATTTAACATATTAACCTAGCCCATTAATACTTCTTTTTTCAGATTTTACCCTTTTAATAATTTCATGAAAACACATAACAATAATAACCATTATCGAAGTAATTTCAGTTAATAAATCTAAACTATACATTTTAAATAAATTGAATACATCTATTACTCTAATAGGCTAATCAATTTCAATTAATAACATGGATTAATAAGCTATTACACTAACTAGGCAAGCTAAAAAGAAGAATAAATCATATTAACAAAACTACACATTATACGTAGAGAGTAAATCTATTAGTCTAATAATAATACTACACCATTTAAATACAAAGTAAATCCATTATTTCTATTAAAAAAACTACACAATTTAAAATAAAGAAATAAAGAAAATAAATCTATTTAACTAACTTAAACTAACTTAATGCCCACTAACTATCCTACTAACTACGTACTAACCATCCTACTCATCTACCCTACCCCTACCCTACCCCCATCCCATCACCCTTTCCATCTCCTTGGCTCATGTGCCAAGTGGGTGGGGAAAAAAAACCCAAGGTCAATGGCTGCAGGGGGTCGAATTCATAAGTAAGGAATTGCAACAAGTTTAAAATTGGGGGCCCACCAAACTATATCCAAAGTGCAGCCCAAGCTTATAAAGAAAGGGAATAACCTACACATGGTAAGGAGAAGGGAATGGCAAGTGGGTGGGTGGCACAGGAAATAAGGAGGTGGCGCCCAAACCCATGCCTACTCCTTGGTTATTATTTCATAAGGCTAGTTACTTGCCTAGTAAGGTAGGGAAGTGGGATGTGGGGCCCACTTATAAAAAGGTAACTGTTTTAAAATAAATTTACTTACTTCCCTTTTATTATTATACACTTAGTTTATTAAAATGGTGAGAAGTTGCTAACTTAATAGATAGTTTAGTTTAATCACAATTTATGAAGGGGTTTATTATTCTAACCCCAAATTTAGAGGGCTATCCTAGGGGGAATATTCTCTGTGGTAAAGTTGGAATTAAAATCACCTCTCATACATTTTCTAGAGAGCATTTGGCTCTCAAAATTTTGGAAAGTGTTATTTATTTTATTCTCTCCTCTAATATTGCATTGGATTACATTCATTGATTTTTTTTTGGGTTTTTTGAAGCTAGATGTATGCAATGTATGTTCTATTAATGCAATACACAAAAAGAATCATTTATAGGTTATTTGATAATGTTAAGTTGTTAATTAGTGTCAAAATTTGATAAATGAACTATTGTTACCATGTTATCCTCCAAAGGTTGAAATTGTAATAAGGATTTCAAGATAAAGTGTTTGATCATATTGTGATAGAGATCTAGATTTCAAGGGAGGAGAAAGTATATATTAAATTTGAAATTTGCAAGACTACAATTTTAAAAATAAACAAGCAAGAAATAACTTGCAATTCATCTAAACTTTGAGCACATGATTTTCTTTCATTTTCACAATGGTTGCATCTTCATTTATAATATTGAAGGCTACAAAATTTAGTCCATTCTATTACAAAGTTCACCTTGAACATGAAGGCACAATACAAGAAAAGACACTACAATGGAGGAGTCTCTAATATCAAGGCAACATGAGCACCATCCAAGCTCCAATTTCAATTGGCTTCCAACACAAGGTTCTTCTCAAAATCTACAAAAAAAACAACATGATACTATCTTGGAGAGCTCACCTCCCATCCTAGGTCTCAAGGAGACCACCCCTAAGCTAGGAGAATTGGTAACCAACGAGTGATAATCACACCATTTTCACAATACAAAATACAACAAGAAAAATCCAATCCAAGGCTAGCACAATAGGATTCAACTTGAACCCATAACAAGGGGTGAAGGTGGATTTCCATGTAGGAGATTGCCAATGAAATACATACAAAAAACCATTCCTTTCCAAGGCTATAATCCACATTTACTCTTCTATACCTCCTTCTCCTTATCTCCCCCAAATCAAGATCAATAACCTTCATTGGCATGCAAGGGCCCATACACCTTGCATATTTTCCCTCTTCTCTCCATGAGAAGAGACTCTACACTTCCATGGAATCCGACTAACCCCTTCCCCCATACATGGCCACTTCTTCCCTATCTAAGGGTGAGTAATGCCATTACACCCTTCACAAAACTCCCTCAATCAAAAAAGAATAAAACCATAAGCATGAAATCAAACCCAAAATCCCATTCCCTTACATCACAGTAACATAAAACACATAAATCACATATACAAAAGAATAAAATACATACTACTCTAATTGCATAAAAAAAAGAAAGCTTCCATGGAAATGGTGGAGACCAACCTTCACAAGTGTTATGGAAAAATGATGTTTGAGAAGATCCCAATCCCTTTTGCTTCCTTCAATCCAAAACCCTAATGTCTCTAAAAGTAGAGAGTGGTTGAACACCCTCTAACTCTACCAAGGGCCTCTAAAAATGTCTCCAAATCTTACCCACCCCACAACATTAATTTCAGAAATGCAAGATTGGAAAGGAGTGTGGGTTTGGGTAAAAGGTCAAGGCTCACTCCATTTTCGTAACATGTGAGTAATGGGTTATTAGGAGCATCACCAAGGCCACTAGTGGGTTCTAGAAGTATTAAAAATGTTCCTAACCCATACCCCTATCACTAAGGTACCTGGATTTTTCTAAAATTGACCCTTAGGACCTCCTTTTGGCCTCTAGAAGTGACTAGAACAAAATTTAAGTTTAAACAATTTAATTTGGTTCCATTGCGAACCTTAGTAGACATGTTATCACATAAACACATAACAAGTGTTAAGTGACATTGTAAAATAACATAACACAACATTGACATGTCACTAATTGCACAGAGAAAACACGTAATACATTAATACAATTTATAGTCACAAATAAAATCACTTAACAATGAGGTTCAAATCTCTTTATTAGATTCAACCTTGGCTTTATAGTTTGTACATAGGGTTTGTTATTGATTCTCTGTTGATTTCCATGGTACTTTTCCTACACACTAAATTAAACATCAGTAGCTCAATAAAATCACATGCATATACATACATTTAAATCAAATTGCATAATTAATTGACTAAACATTCTACATTTTCACTTAATAACCTTTTTCTCCTTTCTGTACCTGATAACCATAACCGATTACATAATCAAAATATCATAATAAATTTTTCCATTTGAATTTAAAATATTGAGATAATCATCATAATGCATGAGTATACCTAAAGCATCATAAACATCATCGATAAAGTATATAGAAGAAATCATCACATGGCATAAATAATACTAATAATGTCTAGTCTATCAGATATAATGTCCCAAAATATCAAATCATAATGTATCAAAATAAGTGCATCAACTAAGCTATGATTGGTCAGGGTGAGGCCTCACATCCTCCCCCACTAGGCATGAATTTCCTCCTAGAGTTCATCAAAAAGATATGGGTACTGAGATCTCATCTATGCTACGTCCTCCCATGAAGCCGTGACCTCATCATAACAATCCCATTGGACCCTAACTTGGTCTAGCTCTTAGCCTCAAAGTGCAAGGGTCTGTCAGGCCAAAATACAAATGGGCTCTAGCACTAGCTTCCCATCTGACTCCACCTACAAGGCATCCCAATGTATCACATGAGTCTCATCATAATTGTATCCTCAAAGTATAGAAACATGGAACACATCGTGGATGTGTGACAAGCTAGGTGGCAAAGCTAAATGGCATACAACTGGTCCTATCCTCTCCAAGATCTCAAATGGTCCACCAAACTAAGGTGCCAACTTAGAGCCCTTTCCAAATTAGATCAGACTCTTGTGTGGTTGCACTCTCAAGAAGACTCTATCATCGACCTTATACTCTCTATCAATCCTCTTCCTGTTTGCATATTTTTCTTCTGTCTATCATGTGCCTCTCTAAGATGTTTTTAAATCAGATCCACCCATTGCTCCATGTCTCTAACTAATTGAGGACCAATAGACACTCTATCCTCAATCCTATCCCATCTTAAGGGTGTCTTTCAAGGTCTACCATACAAGGCCTGATAAGGTGGCATGCCTATATATGAATGGTGCCCATTATTGTAGGCAAACTCGACTAGATGTAGGTATTCCTTCCACTTGACCTGATGGTGCATCACATACATGCACAACATATCCTCCAATACCTAATTAACCCTATCGGTCTGACCATCTATCTGAGGGTGATACACTATACTAAAGTTGACCCTAGTGCCCAATGTTGTCTGTAACTCTCTCCAAAAGGTTGATGTGAATAATGAGTCTATATTAGAGACGATCTTATAGGGAATGCCATGAATTCTAAAAATATCTTGCAAGAACACTTGAGCTACGTCTCATGCTGTGAATTTCATACACATGGGTGAGAAGTGGGAAACCTTGGTCAATGTGTCGACTGTCACCAAGATGGAATCATGGCGACGAGAAGACATGGGGAGACCAACAATGAAGTTCATATATATAGTATCCCACTTTCACTTGACAATCTCATGTGGCTGTAGAAGCCCACCAGGGTGATGGTGCTCTGCCTTCACCCTCTGGAACTCTAGGCATCTCGCAACAACACTAGCAATCTAAAGTCTCATGCCTAGACAATGGTACAACTATCTCAAATCTGCATGTAACTTCTTAATACTAGGGTGCACTATATAAGGTGCTCTGTGTGCCTCAAGTATAATGAACTCGCAAAAATCCCCAATGGAAGGCACATAGATATGTCCTCTATGATGTAGTAGTCCATCAAACTCCAAATAATACACTGAGTACTTCCCCTCTAAGGGTATCTGTGAATGCACTAACTGACAAACCTCTACATAAAAGGAATCCTTGAGCAAATGGCGTAAGATACACTCTCTCAAATCAATACAAGTAGTCGCAAATGAAAGCTCACGGAGTCTCCTACTCAAGGCATATGCAACCAAATTCTCCTTCCCTTTGATGTAATGAACATAAAAATCATACTCACAAAGGAACTCCATCCACCTTCTCTACCTGGCATTAAGGTTTGGTTGAGTGAAAATATACTGCAAGCTAGGATGGTCGAAATGAAGCTTGAATCTATAACCTAGAAGGAAGTGTTGCCACCTCACTAAAGCATGAACTATTGTAGAAATCTCTAGGTCATGAGTAGGGTAATTAAGCTCATGATTCTTCAATTTCCTAGACTCGTAGGAGATAGGTCATCACTCCTGCATAAGGACTTCCCCTATCTCATGCAATGATGCATCTATGCATACTACAAAATTTTCTGCTGGGTTTTGCACTGCAAGTATCGGTGCACTCATGAGGGCTCTCTTGAGAACTTGAAAGGCTCTCTCACACTTCTCTATCCACTCATACTACTTTCCATTTCTCTGAAGGGAGGTGATGGGGTGTGCCAATCTAGAAAATCCTACAATAAAGCATCTATAATATCCTGCTAACCCCATAAAACTCCTCACCTCAGTGACACTGGTGGGTGCTGGCCAATCCATGATGGCTTGGATCCTTGATGGGTCTACAAAGATCCCATCACCAGATATAACATGACCAAAGTAATGTACCTCAGGTCAGAAGAATGCACACTTTGACAAGCTGCCAAACAATTGGTTCTCTCTCAACCTCTACAAAACCTGCCTTAGGTGCTCCTCATGCTCCTTCTCATTACGAGTATATATCAAAATATCATCTAGGAACACAACGAAAAACTTATCCATGAAGGTGAAAAATAATCCATTCATGAGGCTCATGAAAACCGCTGGAGCATTCGTGAGGCCAAATGGTACCATGGTAAACTCATAGTGACCATACCTCATACGAAATGTAGTCTTGTGGATATCACTCTCCACAATTCTCAACTAATGATAACCTGACTTCAGATCAATCTGCAAGAACACTCAAGCACCCTGTAAATGATCAAAGAGGTCATCAATCCTAGGAAGTGGGTATCGGTTCTTAATAGTTACTTTGTTCAACTGCCAATAATTAATACACAACCTAAGTGAACCATCCTTCTTATTCATGAAGATCACTAGTGCACCCCAAGGTGACAGGCTAGGTCAAATATGCGCTTTATCCAAGAGCTCCTCCCACTGAATCTTGAGCTCATTAAGCTCATGGGTAGTCATCGTATATGGTGCTCTCGATACTGGTTTGACTCCTTACACAAGGTCTATGTGAAAATCCACTACTCTAGGTGGAGGCATACAAGGGAGCTCTGAAGGAAATACATTTGCAAACTCCTGTAGGATAGGAAAATCATTGAGGGATGGCTCTCTCTCTAAATCATCCTCTATGTCACTAATGGTGATAGCAAATAGTTGACATCCCTTTTGCATGCACCACCTAAGCTACATAGTGGAAATAATACAAAGAGATACGGGTCTCTGCACTTCGGAGATCACCCTAGGAATACCATACTCATCCACATATTCTAGCCTCTTCTATCAAAAATCCATCTTAGCGCTATGGATATAAAGCCAATCCATACCAAGGACAAAATCATATGAACCTAGAGGGGTAATGAGTGGATCAGATGTCATGGATATGTCTCCAATCTGAATTTGACAATTTTGAACCATGGAACTAACTGACACCCTAGCTCTTGAGGCTAACTCTACCTCCCAACTGACATCTTGTCTAACTGCCACTAGCCCGCAATGCTCCACTACATATGGAGATATAAAGGAGTCAGTAGTTCTATAATCAAATAAAATAGTAACCATACTACCTCGTATCATACTTGCGGCCTCAATAACTATAGCCTGATGCTCGGCCTAGCAGTTATCAACTGCTCCAAAAACTTTATGGGCTCTACCCATGTCTCCAACTATAGGCTCTGAGGTAGCCCCTCTCTGACCACTAACTGAATATCCCTATGGGCACTCTCTCACTATATGACCCATGCCACCACAAGTGTAACATGGTCCTCTAGCCTAAATCTGTACTCCCTGTGATCTAGACTGTTGTGGTCCTTCAGTCATGCTAGAATTACTGTAACCACCCTTAAAGGACTGTTGAGTCCTAGCTGGCTGTGCCTAAGGGGTCTATCTCCTATGATCTTGTCTAAGGCCCTGAGACTGCCACTATTTGGGCTTAGAGCCTTGATAACCCTGTGAAGGCCTCTGTTTAGAATCCTAATAAGATCTCTACTGTTGAGACTGTTGACCCTTAAAGGAACCTACTGAGTGATTCTGGTTCCCTTTCCAAGGGGGTCTCTGTTGTCCTGATTACTGGGATGAGGGGTTTTGGTGCTGAGACTGATCCTGTGACTCTTGTCTAGTTCAAATATCCTTGGCTACAAGTGTCATCTCAACTGTCTCTCTAAATGTGGTGGGAAAGGCTAGGTGTACTGTACCCTGAAAGAGACATATTGAGTCCCTTAATGAAATAATGGATACACAGTTTCTCATCCTTCATGTAATCAACATATGGAAGGAGCTCAAGAAATTGACTCTCATACTAGGTCACTGTGAGACCTCTCTACTGGAGATCATGGAACTCCTCTATCTGTCTCTGTCTGAAATGCTCAGAGAGGTATCTCTCTTGGAAGTGGGCCACAAAAGTTTCCCAAGTGATTTTGTCAATACTGACCCCACCTATGGACTCCTCCTACTCCCACCAGGTGGAGGCTTTCTCCCAAAGGAGATGGACTACAAGTCAGGCCATTAGATTACTCCCATAAGGGTGCAATCCAATGCATCATTGTAAGCTCTGTGACCAGGCCTCTGCTGCTGACCCATCAATGGATCCCAAAAACAAGGGTAGCTGGAGTCACAATGACTCTTAGATCTCATTTCTAACATCTCTAGGGTGTCCCTCTCTAGCACGTATCTCATGCTCACATGGTAATACAATCCAATGAACTGACTCACCCTCATGATCACCATGACTCTCAACAAAACTGGGTGGGGGACTCCTACTCCTTTCTCTACTAACTTCTCTATCATCTTCTGGAATTTGTGCTTCCCCTTCAAGAATCTATTGCTAGGCTATGGGTGGTAGCCTCTACTAAATTACCCCAATCAGATTCTGGAGTACATCCAGAATATCTTGGTTAGGGGTCTGAGGTGGTGGTGGTGGTGGTGGAGGTGGAGGTGGTACATCCCCCCATTCTGCCTCAACATGGGGAGCTCTATGACCTCTACCTCATCGGCCAGCTCATGTGATGATAGGCATCCTACACAATAATTGAAGTTTGAAATGAGTTAAAATGTAATGGTTTAGGTTCCTAGTGTCAAAACATGGCTCTGATACCAAAATGTCATGCCCAAAACTAGGGGAAAACACACAATTTTTTTTTTAAAACATAAGAACAACAACTATGATCACACAACAATACTAAAAGCATTGAGGAAAGGTGACAACATGATGAAGTTTCTTTTCAAGCTAAAAGTTCTAGTCATAGATTGAGCTGAGGTTATCCACAAAGGTGGTTGCAGAGTCGGTATTCCAACTTGATAGATGGTAAGAGATTCTACGGTTTAGTACTATAGGGACATAGGGGTATACTAACTCCATTAATGGTTGACCTAGAAATCCAATCTATTAATCCTATTCAATGTCATTACAATCCTTAAACATTCCTAGTTTAATAAGGTTCCCATAGTTACTATAATATTATCCAATTTCATTGCAAAAGGATGCATTTAATTTGCTTGAGGAACTATCCAAATTTTCTAATTAATTGATATCAATAATAATTAAATCCTAAACTTCATTTGCTCACACATTTTTAATAATAGACAATTAATTAATTACAAGGAGAAATATTCCATGATTAAAAAAGAACACTTAATTTAACGTCATATTAACCTAGCCCATTAATACTTCTTTTTTTTCAGATTTTACCCTTTTAACAATTACATGAAAACACATAACAATAATAACCATTATCAAAGTAATTTCAATTAATAAATCTAAACTATACATTTTAAATAAATTGAATACATCTATTACTCTAATAGGCTAATCAATTTCAATTAATAATGTGGATTAATAAACTATTACACTAACTAGGCAAATTAAAAAAAAAGAATAAATCATATTAACAAAACTACACATTATACATAGAGAGTAAATCTATTAGTCTAATAATAATACTACACCATTTAAATAAAAAGTAAATCCATTATTTCTATTAAAAAAATTACACAATTTAAAATAAAGTAATAAAGAAAATAAATCTATTTAACTAACTTAAACTAACTTAATACCCACTAACTATCCTACTAACTACCTACTAACCATCCTACTCATCTACCCTACCCCTACCCCACCCCCATCCCATCACCCTTTCCATCTCCTTGGCTCATGTGCCAAGTGGGTGGGGAGACAAAACCCAAG
This sequence comes from Thuja plicata, assembly GCA_018584345.1. Taxonomy (NCBI): domain Eukaryota; kingdom Viridiplantae; phylum Streptophyta; class Pinopsida; order Cupressales; family Cupressaceae; genus Thuja; species Thuja plicata. Next base: position 2,702,698 of record MU227137.1, read on the forward strand.
GTCAATGGTTGCAGGGGGTCGAATTCCTAAGTAAAGGAATTGCACCAAGTTTAAAATTGGGGGCCCACCAAACTATATCCAAAGTGCAGCCCAAGCTTATAAAGCAAGGGAATAACCTACACATGGTAAGGAGAAGGGAATGGCAAGTGGGTGGGTGGCGCAGGAAACAAGGAGGTGGTGCCCAAACCCATGCCTACTGCTTGGTTATTATTTCATAAGGCTAGTTACTTGCCTAGTAAGGTAGGGAGGTGGGATGTGGGGCCCACTTATAAAAAGGTAAGTGTTTTAAAATAAATTTACTTACTTCCCTTTTATTATTATAAATTTAGTCTATTAAAATGGTGGCAAGGTGCTAACTTAATAGATAGTTTAGTTTAATCACAATTTATGAAGGGGTTTATTATTCTAACCCCAAATTTAGAGGGCTATCCTAGGGGGAATATTCTCTATGGTAAAGTGGGAATTAAAATCACCTCTCATACATTTTCCAGAGAGCATTTGGCTCTCAAAATTCTGGAAAGTGTTATTTATTTTTTCTCTCCTCTAACATTGAATTGCATTACATTCATTGATTTTTTTTTGGGGGGGTTGTTTGAAGCTGGATGTATGCAATGTATGTTCTATTGATGCAATACACAAAGAGAATCATTTATAGGGTATTTGATAATGGTAAGTTGTTAATTAGTGTCCAAATTTGATAAATGAACTATTGTTACCATGTTATCCTCCAAAGTTTGAAATTGTAATAAGGAA
>MU227137.1:2724231-2739056 GCA_018584345.1 Thuja plicata
GCCGACTACCCTTAGCATTTAATTATTTTTTCACTTTTATTACAAAAGGGTCAGCTTTAAATATTTACAAAACATGAGATTAGGTAGCCCAACTTCCGGAAGCCATAACTTTTGAACTGTAGCTCCATTTGGCTATCATAACCACTTTCTAGAAAGGGGAGATCGCGATCTATAGTGCCTATTTAGTGAAGTGCTAGTCAACCAGGGGTTCAACCTCGATCCATAGCCTCTAAGGTCCTAAAAATTGAGCTCAAAGATGTTGCACCCTAAAATCTCAACAGTAAATCCTTAATAACTTTGCCAATACAGATGATCTGGCAATGAAATTCAACTAGCATTCTTATATGACTAAGATGAACCTTCACCTGGAAAATTAGAACATTCTGAGTTCAAACGACCAACTTACTAAAAATAGTAAGTTTCCAAAAATAACAACTTTGTACAAAATAACCCTTATTGAATAGAAAAACACATATTTTTGTATGATGCAAGATTTCCCTTACACCAAGGATGCTCCTGCATCACTTTACACAACATGTTGTCTGGTTTGACTAATTGAGGAAATCCTTTAACTGTATTAGTCAGGTACTTACTTTGATCAAACTATCAAAGTTTACATGAAAAAACCTTCTATTCCATAACAACCCATCTTCAACCTTTGCAACTAAAGAACTATTCATAGTAGTATTCAGATAGAATAAATTACCTCCAGTATGCCTACCGGTAGGAATCTCATCACCAGATCTTCCAATTATTCTGCATACTCCACCTTTGAATTCTAATTGGTAACCTTTATTATTTAACTGACCCACACTTAAAAAATTATGTGTTAGATCATCCACATAATAAACGTCATCTGTGTTATTCTTACCATTTAAAGAACTAGTGCCTTTACCTTTAACCAAACAAGGTGTACTATTATCAAACCTTACTGCGCCACCATCAAACTCATCAATTTTAATGAACTTAATCTTATCACTGGTCATGCGATGTGAGAACCTGCTATCTATAATCCATTCATCATTTTGTCTTAAGTGAGAACTTCAGATGGATCCTCCATGACTGCAACAAAGACAAACTCTTCTTCCTCATTGTCTCCTGATTCTTCATCTGTAACACATTCATCCACTACAACAAAGCATTGTTTCTTTTCTTTTCCCTTAAACCTTTTGAACTTATCCTTTTGCTCACCACTAGGACATATAGTAGCAATATGTCCAATATTATTACAAGAGAAACATTTTAGTGGAAGTTTACCTTTGTATTTACAGTCCCTCTAGGAAGTCTCTTTTCTAGTAGAGCTTCAAGATCTCCTTGTTTCCTTTCTTCTTCTAAGAAAACTTCAAGTTCCCTTGCATAACTTGACAAATAATCAGAATCATGACTTGTTTCCTTACCTCTCATCACTGGTAAATTAGAAACTGATGCTTTGAAATATGCTTCAACTCTTGGAATACTATTATCAAATTTGTTTAACTCAAATGCAGTGAGCTTACCGATTATTCAATCTATAGTAACATTATAAAATCTTCTAAGCTAATTTATAGCAGACTGTTATCTCTAAAAGATATTTTTTTGTCATTAGTTTATTCAAAGTTATGGAGTTAAGGAAAATTAGTTGGTAAAAGGAGATAGTCAAGTATAAGGCAAGTTAGTATAGCACACCAAGCCAGTTGATAAAGTAACAAAGTTAACAAAGTACCAAACACCTACAGTTACCGAGTGACACAACACATCGAGTGAATGTAGTACACCAATTTGATAGTACACTAAGTGATGAAGATCATTTAACCATGTATGGTGGATTTACTCAACCGAGTTAGACAGTCAATTCAAAACCTGATCATATCACATTTAATGATTGTTAGAGCATTAATTAAGATTCTAAAAGCACGTGTAATAGTTTGTTACATGATCAATGATTTAAATAATTAAGAGTGAAGATATAAGGTATAGATCAAATGAAAAAAGTAAATTTTATTATTTCCAAGAAAAACAAGTACCAAGGTAAAAGTGACATGGTCACCGAGCTGGAAAGAAGATCTAATGGTCAAAAGAAATTCATAGTGTACCTAATGCATAAGATTAAGAGACATAATCTCATCTATATATTGGATGAATTTGTATGTGAGAAATATACATAGAAGAGGAGACAAAGAGAAGAGAATTGAATCTTCTATTGTTGTTGCTGAAAAAAAGTTAATGGAGTTGTTGAAGAACAAGAGAAGAGCAGAGAACATCAAGCAAAAATTTAGTTATAGCAGAGCAGAATAGAATAGTGTTATATTTTGAGATTGAGGTAACAAAAATTAGAGCACATAGAGTCTAAACAATATTTACATTTGATGCACTTTTTACAGACATTATTAAGTTATTTGATACTATTGTATTGAGAGATTTAAATCCCAATAATGGGTAGATATTAACCGATCTTATATTTTTAAATCCTTTAATAGGGTACATCTCTAAGTGTAGAGTTTGTTAAAATCATTTAATCAGGTAGTCCTAGCAATTTTTATTTGTACTCTTAACTGGGTAAGCTATCATAAATAGCTAAACTTTGTAGTTCTAACCAAGCACCCTTTATACTATAGTTAGTGAAGGTTGTGGGTGTCATCCCCATCATAGTTTTGTCCTCTAACCAAGGATTTATGTGTTACCACAATCATGGTGTTATGAGTTCTATTGTTTATGTTTTGATGTTATGGTTTTATAAGCATTACATTACTTTCATTTTAAAATTATGAACTTGGCAATTAGTAAGAAGCTATATATGGTTTAATAAGTGAATGTGGTTGCAAAGTTTTTAGTGGTACTAATTTATCCCTCCCCTCATAGTCCCAAGTTTCCATAGTTATTCCAAAAATTGGTATCAGAGATAGTACTCTTAATTTAAAGGTTTGACCACTTGAGAGTTAAAGATCATAGTCATGGAAATTTTTAGGTAATCTAAAAGTATTGATGGTCTTGAATCTGAGTTGGAGAGTTCACGAGAATTAATCATGGATCTGAGAGAGAAACTTGAGAAGCCTCTGAAGATAAGAAGGAAACTATATAATGAAATGAAGGTTACACAAGAACAAGTTGATACACTTGAGACATCATCTGAAGGAAGTGTGACTGATGAATCCAAAACTACTATAAGAGAATTACTTGAAAAGAATGATTTACTTACCGAGCTATTGGATTTGATGAAGAAATATCTTGAAGCTAATAGGATAAGAATGACCAAATTCATTAAAGGTAAAAGGACAACTAAGGATGATAAGAAAATGGAAGAAGATGACAAAAGATAAGTTGAAATCAGGTTAATTGAGAAAGATAATGAAATCTTGAGGATGACCCAAGTTCATTATAATATTACCAAATAACTTTTGAATACAAATCAAGATTGTACACAAAAGGAATTTGAGAAGCAAGCACTGAAAGATGAGATTTAAAGATTGCACAAAAGATTGAAAATTGAGAAGGATGCAAATGAAATATTGAGAAGAAATGAAGAAGTACTAAAATCACTGGACAAATAGGTTAAGAATGAGAACCAACTTGATGTAATGACACTAGATTCTATTGCTAGAGATTCAGCATGACTCAATTCTAAGGTCTCTTGCTCAGACCTTGTAGGGTATTCTAAACCGTAACCAAAGGAAGTCACCAAGATCTTCACCTCTCACTCAAGATCTAGTTCCCCACCAACAAGTTATCTCTCCATGCTTACTGAACCTATAAGGGTAGATTCATACTCTTGGCTAAACCAACTCATTAAGCCAATATACTCCAAACATATCCTTTCACTTTTCTTCCCTTACTGAACTATCACCAAGCTTTCTTAGGGTAAGAACTCCATCTGCATGTTTGACACCTCTCCTACAAGAACAAAAGACAAATCTATATATAAGGGCTCCTCTCAAATTCTATCCAGACACATGGTTCTCACCATGGATTCAAGAACCTTGAGGAGCCATGAAATGTTATTACCCAAAATGGGCTATGAACTCACAACTTGCAAAAATAAACAAAGCTAATATACTTGCACTGATAACCGACAATGAAACCTCAAGAAAAAATGAACTAAGAATGCTCTCTAAAACTTTTATTAGCCTCTTCTATATATTACACAAAAACATCCTCTCTTAAAATATCTACAACCTACAGATATATATCCCATGCTCTCCAATAACTTTCAACAACCTCATGAGTGCAGGTATGGGCGATCATTCTGCAACCTCCCATCACTTCGGCTAGGTTTAACTACCCATTGAAGACAAGGAGACATGTGTTCAACTGTTATAATTGAATGAGCTGGTTAGAAAAGACAAAGTCATGATTTCTAGGCTATTTAACTGATATTACCGAGCATTAGTGTTGGCCTTACCGAGCATCAAACCCAAGTGTTAGTACAAAAAAAACACCGAGCATCAGTAATAAACCCCAAGCAATTATCTCCAAGTAGTATTATCGAGTGATGACCCAAAGTAATGACCTTGAGCATCATTCCCGAGTGACATTCCTGAGTGATATTCCTGAGCAGCCTGAACAATATTAGTGGAAACAGTGTAACCTGAGCACCAGTGCTGCACAAACATTTAATGTAAATTGAGCACTTTATCTTAGTGCACTTTCATCTCCCTTGGTTTCTAGGGCCTTGGTTGTCTTTCCAGAGGTTTACACCCTACCTCAACGCACTCTAAACTAAAAAATAAACAACTTAAAAAACTATGGTGTTTGTTCACTGATTGACCTTGGTCATTACAAAAGTGGTAGAACAAAACAACTTACAAACCCTAAATGCTTTCTAACCTATAAACTAATTTCTAACTTAGGTGCTCCTGCACCATACTCCCCTAAACAAGAGAAATCAACTTCTAGGTGATTATATCAAGTCAAGATCAATGCCCAACTTATTGAAATTGGTCTCTTGCACCCATGCAGCCTCTGAATCAGCTTGTCCTTGCCATTTGACTATATGTTCCATGTAGGTCTACCTTCTAGTCTACTTGGCAACTCTTGAATTGAAAATATTCTCAGCCTTTGGTTTTGGTGCAAATGGAAGTGTGAGTGATTTGAGGTCCTTTGTATCTATTGTTAGATCATGACCTCCTTTTGTAATTGATCCTTTATAGGACACTAGATCTGCCACATTGAATATTGGAGATAATCCTATGTCTGTAGGAAGAACCACTTTATAATCGTGAGACCCATACTTTGCCAAAATTTTACAAGGGCCTATCTTCCTCATCTAAAGCTTACTCGGAACACCTTTTTGCAACCTTGATTTATTTAGGTGTACCATGACCAGATCTCCAACTTGAAACTGAACATTTATTTTCTTGGTGTCTACCTTCTGCTTAGTGTGAGTTGTAATCTCCACTAATGCTTCTTTCACTATATCATGGACCTCTTTCATGGATTAAGAAAAATCTTCAGCATACCCACTCTTCTCTGGAATTTATTTCGAGATCCCTAATTTCACATATACCCCTGGGATGAATCCCATATACTATTTCAAAAGGGCTCTTTCAAGTGGATCTATTGACTGTATCATTATAGGTAAATTCTGCTTGAGCAAGTAACTGATCCCATGATTATCCATATTATTTTGTGAGGCATCTCAAAATATTTCCCAAACTTTGGTTCACCACTTCAGTCTGACTATTGGTCTGTGGGTGATACGTTGAGCTAAAGGAAATATTAGTACCAAGCTTCTGACACAAGGTTTTCCAAAAATGACTCATAAACTTAGAGTCTCTGTCCGATACAATACTTAAAGGAAATCCATGTATCCTTACTAATTCTCTAAAGAATAGATTTTCTATGTAACATGCATCATGTATGGTTTTACATGGCACAAAGTAAGCCATCGTGATGAACCTATCCACAATCACAAATATGTTGTCCATTCCTTGCTTGGTTTTCGGTAACCCAACTACAAAATCCATACTGAGGCATTCCCAAAGTCTATTTGGGATTGGAAGGGGCTGATATAATCCTACATTAGATGAAGTCCCTTTTTCATTTTGATAGAATATACAAGTATCCACATACTTTTGGATATCGTGATTCATCCTTGGCCAATAGTAGTACCTCTTGACTAGCCCTAGAATTTTTTTCAACCCAAAATATCCACTTAATGAACTATTATGCTTCTCCTGTACTAGGTTCTCTCTCATTGAACCTCTCAGTACACAGAGTTTTCCTCCTTTAAATAAAAGACCTTCTTGAAGAGTATACTCTGAATATTCACTATGAAAGTGATTTTGTAAATATTTACGTACCTTGTATGCTACTGAAAAGTCTTCATCAATTGGATAAAGATCCTTGAAACTTTCTATGCCAATGATTCTTAACCAAAATTCTTGTACCATGATTATCCTTATACTTAACGCATCTAATACCTTTTTTGTACTCCCTTCTTGTGCTTAATGGTGAAGGTGTAGGCTTGGATGTACTCCACCCATTTCATATGCTTATGGCTTAGTTTATCTTGTGAATTAAAAAAACTCAAAGCCTGGTTGTCGGTAAAGACTAAAAATTCTTTGGGAAGGAGGTAATGTCTCCATTTCTTGAGTGCTTTCACTAATGCATCCAATTCTAAATCACATGAGGAATACTTCCTCTTTAGATCACTGATTTTTTCACTGTGAAAAGCTACTGGTTTTCCTTCTTGACTTAAAACTGCACCGACAACAATATTGCTGGCATCACACTCCACAGTAAAAGCTTGTCAAAAATAGGAAGTGTCAATATTGGTTGAGTTGCTATCCTTTCCTTCAAATGCTCAAATCCTTTAGAAAACTGCTCATTCCATTGGAACTTGGATTCCATACCCCCTTTTATGGCATCTAAAATAGGTGCACCAATTTCACTAAACTGTCTAATAAACTTCCAGTAGAAGTGTGTTGATCCATGGAAACTTCTTACCTTTGTAGCTGCTTTGGTGTAGGCCAATTCAAAATGGATTCCACATTGTTGATATCCATCTTCAAGTTACCCTCTGAGATAACAAAACCTAAGTATACCAACTCTTGTTTCATGAACTCACTCTTTTCCAAGTTGATTGTCAACTTCTCCTCATTTAATCTTTGCATTACCATTTGCAGATGTTTAAGATGATCCTCTTTTGTTTTTCTAAACACTAGGATGTCATCTAAGTATACTACAACCCATTTTCCAATGAAGTCCTTCAAAACCTCATTCATCAATCTCATAAATGTTCTTGGGGCATTTGACAACCCAAAAGGCATAACCATCCATTCATAAAGTCCTTCGGTAGTCTTAAAAGTGGTTTTCCACTCATCTCCTTCTTTAATTTTTATTTTATGTTATCCACTCTTAAGATCTATTTTGGAGTAATAGCTAGCTCCACCGAGACAATCCATTAAATCTTTGATCCTTGGTATGGGGAACCTATACTGGATAGTAATCCTATTTATGGCCTTGGAATCGGTACACAACCTCCAAGTACCATCCTTCTTTGGTGCTAAGACTGTGGGAATAACACATGGAATTATTCTCTTTCTAATCAACCTTTGGTCAATTAGTGCTTGGATTTGGCTAGCAATCGCTGCATTTTGTTGTGGGGTCATTTTATAAGCAACTTTGTTTGGGAGTGAGGCTCCTAGGATAAATTCAATATGATGACTAATATACCTCTCAGGTGGTAGGGTAGCTGGTTGATCATTACTAACTATGACCTGGTATTGAGTTAACAACCTTTGGATATCTAAAGGTAACTCTTCCCTCTTATTTCCCTTTTTAGTCTTTAGTTTCAAAACCAAAGCAAATCCCAATCCATCTTCTTCTTTTAATGTCTTCAAAAATTCTTTCTCACCGACCAACAGTAGGCTGGGGTCCCCTTTCTTCATTTCACTTTCTTCCAAGATTGACTGTATCTTGAAAGTCACTCCATATTTCTTAAAGGAATAGGAGTTCTTGACCCCATCATGCACTATATCTTGGTCAAACTGCCAAGGTCTTCCTAATAGAAGATGACATGCATCCATGGGTAGGACATCACACAAAACACTTTCCTTATACCTCCCTATGGAAAATTCTACCCAATCTTGTTCATTAACTATTACATGTTGATCTTTATTCAATCAAGTGACTCTATAAGGATTAGTATGAGGAATCCATTTTAACTTTAACTTTTCAATAGCTTCTAAAGAAACAATGTTATTAGTAGAAACTGAATCTATGATAACTTTATAGACCTTACCGAGTACTTTGCATTTGACTCAAAACAAAGATCTTCTTTGGCTTGGCTCTTCTTTGATGGGTTCTTTGAATAGTGCTTTATGAACCATCAAATTCTCTCCCATCTCTGAATCTAGGGAAAATTCTACTGCTTGACTACTAGAAGATTCCCCTTGCACATAGTGAGCTCTCTTTTCTCCTCCTTGTGATGTAGAACTCTTTTCAAGACACTGATATGTAAGATGCCCAAATTGTTGATAGTTATAACACTTCATTGAAGTTAAATAAGACCCTCTTCCCTGATTGTTGGTTCTTCCTCTTGAACTATTATTTGAACCTCCCCCTCAATTGTAACCACCTCTTGTGTTACTGGATTCTCCTTGAGTCTCAGTGAGTCTAGTCTCACTCTAATTCTTAGCTTCCAAATTCCTTCCTCCATATCCTCCTCTATGACCTCTGTTGTCTCTGCCTCTTCCTCTACTATTTGAATCTTGTTTCTTCTTGAACTTTTACTCTACCTTGAGGGCTAGCTGATAGCATTGGTGTACTATCTTATGGCTTAAGAGACTAATCTCTTCTTGGATACTCCATTAGAGACCATTCAAATACCTAGCCACTTTTAGGCTTTCATCTTCCATCACATGCAACCTTAAACATAGCTTATGGAATTCTTCTATATAGGCACTGAATTCTAAGTTTTTTTTGTCTCAAATTATGTCTTTTCTTGTGTAACTACACTTGATAATCATTAGGATAATAAACTTCCCTCATCTTAACCACCATACCTTTCCAACTAGTTATGGGGTTCTTTCCTTCTTTAGTCCTTTCATCTTGGAAAATTTCCACCAAGTGAGAGAAGTTCCTCTCAATCTTGTCTTAGCTATTCTTACTTTCTGAGCTTCGGTCATAGTATCACAATCAAAGTGATTCTTGAGATCTTCTATCCACTCCATGGTTAATTCTGGTTCCATCTTACCACTAAATAGAGGTACACCTTCTAAGGACTTACCACTCATTTCCTTCAACACTTTCAAGAATGGATCTTCTTGAAGCATAGGGTCTGGCTCTAGTATTATGTCTTCCTTGGCCATTGATTTACCCATTCCATCAAATTCTCTCATCAGTTCACCGAATGATGCAATCCTAAGCTACACTTCTTCTAACTTAGTTTCCATGTCGGCCAACTATTCCTTCAGGAGTCTATTCTCCTCTTTCTTCTTTTCTACATTCTTTGCCAGCTCTACATTGGTCACCATCTTGGATGAATCTATAGACTCTTCTGAAAATAATGCCCAAACAACACAAGCCCAAATCTTCTCACTTTGACAACAATCTGATGTAAGGACATTGAATTCTTTTGATAGAGAGTCAGCCTGACCCAATTCTAAGATCTCTTGCTCAGACCTTCTACAATATTCTAAACCCTAACCAAGGGATGTCACCAAGATCTTCACCTCTCACTCAAGACCCAGTTCCCCACCAAAAATTTATCTCTCCATGCTTATTGAACCTACAAGGGTAGATTTATACTCTTGGCTAAACCAACTCATTCAACCAATATACTCCAAACATATCCTTTCACTTTTCTTCCCTAACCAGACTATCACCAAGCTCGCTTAGGGTAACAACTCCATCTACATGTTTGACACTTATCCTACAAGAACAATAGAAAAAACTGTATATAAGGGCTTCTCTTGAATCCTATCCAGACACATGGTTCTCACCATGGATTCAAGAACCTCAAGGAGCCATGAAATGTTATTACCCAAAATGGGCTACAAACTCACAAATTGCAAAAATAAACAAAGCTAATCTACTTGCACTGATAATAGACAATGAAACCTCAATAAAAATGAACTAAGAATGCTCTCTACAAATTTTATTAGCTTCATCTATATATTAAAAAAAACATCCTCTCTTAAAATATTTGTAACCTACAGATATATATCCTGCGCTCTCCAACAACTTTCAACAACCTCATGAATGTAGGTATGGGCAATCATTCCGCAACCTCCCATCACTTTGTCCATGTGTAACTTCCCATTGAAGACAAGGTGACATGTATGCAACCATTATAATTGACTAGGCTGGTCAAAAAATACAAAGCTGTGATTTATGGGTCGTTCAACTGACATTATCAAGCATTAGTGTTGTCCTTATAGAGCATCAAACCCGAGTGTCAGTACAAACAAAATAATAACACTAAGAATTAGTAAGAAACCCTGAGAAATTATATCCAAGTAGTATTACCAAGTGATGAACCTAAGAAATGACCCCAAGAATCATTCTCGAGTGGCATTCCCGAACGATATTCCTAAGCAGCCTAAACAACATCACTCACAACAATGTAACCCGAGTACCAGTGCTGCCCAAACATTTAATGTAAACTGAGAACTTTATCTTAGTGCTATCATCTCCCTTGGTTTCTAGGTTTTGGTTGGATTTCCATAGGTTTACATACTACCTCAACAAACTCTAAACTGAAAAGTAAACAACTTAAAAAGCTATGGTGTTTGTTCACTGACTAACCTCGGTCATTACAAAAGTGGTAGAAAAAAACACCTTACAAACCCGAAATGATTTCTAACCTAGAAAATTATTTCTAACTTAGGTGCTCCTATACCACAACCAAATGACAGATTAGGAATTTTATTCAATGAGAACAACACTACTGAGAAAGGAGAACCATCTAATGCACGAAAAGATCATGGTACTGTACCCCCACTGAAACTAAAGAAGCCAAGCTGCAATTATTGTGGGAAGCCTAGACACACAACTAATGTTTGTAGAAGAAAAAAAGGTAAAGTACCAAGTACACCTAAATTTGATGGTTATTGATTTAGATATAATAAGTATGTACATTAATATTTTTAGTGCAGAACCAACTTTACTAACAACACAAGGAAACCTAAGTTTGATGGTTACTGCAAGAATTGCAACAAGTATGGTCACAAGATGGAAGAGTGTAGAAAAAATAAAAGAAATGATAAGTGGATGCCTAACCAAGACAATGCAAATACTAATCGATAGGTACATCTATACTATGGGATTATAATACAATGATTTCATGTTTATCTTATGGAAGATATGGACACATTGCTGCAAATTGAATATTGATGCACAAAATAAATAACAGAAGATCATGGAGGAGCCCTCGCATGGCATGTTTCCATTTTCATAAGGTAGGGCACCTAGAAAGAAATTGTAGATACCAAGGAGATGCATGAACTAAAGATGAATCTACAAAGAGTGCACCATCTATTATTGAATAAATTAGAGAACAAATGATCAAAACCTGGAGGAGAAAGAATCAGAAAGATGAAACATCATTTGGAATGATAGAAAGCACCATCTCCATTGAGTCTGGTGTAGTGAGCTCCACATAAATGGTGAGAGGTATGTAGGAACTGTATTCCTATTATAAATATTACTTCAGTTCCTAAGCATTAAAGTTAAGATCCATATTAGCATATCAAGATGCATTTGGATAAGTTGTGAAATTTTGGTTGAAAGTTGTAATGTATAGTTATTTTGTTTATTTGGTTAAGAAAAGTAACTATGTTGTCATTATAAAGGTAGAAGGGACTTGACAAGCAAATTTAATGCAAATAATTAAATCCATTGGAAACCGTAAGGAAAATCAATAAATAAGTCAGATTGTTATTCATTTGAACCTAACATTTTTGAAGAGTATTTGAGCACACTATAGAGCGATCATTCCATCGAGCAATCAAGCAATTTTGAGGTATTTTTGAATCTTCAAAAGAGAATTGTGAGACATTTCTATGATAATAGTTATACTAAGTTGTGTTTGTGAAGCCATGTTTTATCAAGCATGCCCTAGTTTTTTCAAACATTATATTTGAAGGTAATCATGGCACTGAGGATGTAGAGACCAGTACTAGTGAATATTGTTGAATTGGTGAATCCTCAATACAAGTTGCCCCCAGCTATAGCCATAGAAATAGATATTATTGGAGAATTATCTTCAATCCCTCTGTGAGTACTTTTGATTGAAGATGTCCGCACATTTATTCACTACAAGATCAAAGATTTGTGTGAAGCATAGATTAATGCTTCATTCAATAAGCTGTGTGTGAATGAGAAAGTTAAGGATGAGCACACACATCTGGAAGCAAAAGGATTAATTCATGCAATAAATTTATCAAGGGAATTCAAGCCCAAATGGGTGAGGATGGTAGTTAGCTGAGTACATGACTAGTTTATGTGGCTGGATGAACCGAATAAGATAACGAAGGATGTCTTGAACATTATTACTGTATTACCTAGTATTGGAGATAGACCCAAGGAAATTAAGAAAATCAACAAGGGTAAGCTCACCAAGCTAACCAAGGCACAATGGGATGGTAGAGGAATGATGATATATACTATTGAGGAACCTGAGTTAAGGTATGCATGCAATATCATATCTTACCGAGTGTTTCAATCTTCCCAAGTGGACAGTGTACCATGTGGAGTAGTAGACCTGACATTTAAGATAGTGAAGAAAGGAATTCATACATATCTTTGTGAAGTTTTGCTGAAACAAATAGATGAAAAAATGAATGAAATAAGAAAGGAAAAGACGAACACTTTGAAATTTGGTTCATTATTGGTATGCATTTTATTTTACTATCAGAATTCTTTTCCCTCTATTGGAGATGTAGTATAGAAACCTAATAGGCTAGTTATCTATCAAATAAATGAATATATACAAAGTCTAGGAGACAAATTTGATGAAATCATGTCTGATTAATTTTTGAAATTCCAATAAATAATGCATAAGAGATACAAACAACTTTGATGAAATCATGTCTGATTACTTTTTGAAATTCCAAGCAAGAATGTGATAGAGATACTCCAATGTGTGCTTGCACAATCACTTATCTAGGACTTTACTTGTCCTAGCCTTCCCTAGATCCTAAGCTCACTTATAGGACCTTAATAGTCTTTTATCTTTTGGCCCAAGACTATCCTAACTCAACTCCAAGAGTTAGTCTCTTTTTGCTTCACCTTGAGGGATCACTAACATTAGGGGTACTTCAACTCTTCACTCTCTCTTGGATGACTCTAAGTGAAAACTCTTCACAACATCTTCACAAGTGTTGCAGAGGTGTATACATCATTGAAACAAATAATTGACATTTTTATGACTCCATTTGAATGGGACATCAAGCCTTAATTAATTGATTTCAAGATTGACTATCTTTTTGGTCTTAATAGGCCTAATTGCTCAATTAGCCCTACATAGAGGGTTTTTCTCAATTATTTCTCCAAACTCCCAAATAAGCCACAAAAATAACTTAAGATCCAGATACCCTTTTCCAAGACCTTGAATATTTTTGTGGTCTTAGGCTCTTAGGTCATCGTACAGTGGCTTCTTGAAATGTAGGCTTAATAGGGCTAATTGGCCTAAATTTGTGCAGTCCTCTGATTTATCCTAAAAAATGTATCAAGATAGATTGTTAAATGCTCAAGATTCTTAAGAGGTGTTTTTATGACCTCTTTTCATATGAAACCACCCTTGGTTTCAATCCCACAATAATTACCCTACAATCATGCACTACTAGTTCATGCCAAAACTCTAATTGGACACACAATATTCACCTAAGGCATGACCATAAAAATAAAAAACTCACTCCTCTAGACTCCTACTTGCATATATACACTACAAAGAGGCTCCCCTAAAAGATTTATCTAGGCCATGATGATTTTCATTTTTGGATTCTATGGGGGAGCCATGAAACTAAAAACCACACAATCTACTCCAGCAACTACACAGTCTACAAACCAATTTACTAGAGATAAACAAATGATCTCAAAACTACTACACTAATGAACAGAAAGTAATTATAATTGTCTCTACTACATATAAAAACACTAACTCTTTCACTTCAATCCATACAATAACTCATAAATACAATGCAACTTGACTGTTACTGAAAACCAGAACACAGAGCTTTCATTCACTTCCAAAATTGCACTTCTCCACACAACGCCTTGGGAAATGGGATCCATTTTGCCTTAACATTCCATGCTCATGGTTATAGGGCATTATGGAAACTACCCATCATTTCTCCTTGAAAGGAATCCATTTTTTCCATTTGTTGTCATGCAACATTAAAAGTTGCTAAAATGTTGTCAAGTAACATTATGACAACATTACATCTTTTTTCCAAATGTAGCTAAGGGTCTCTATTCAACCTAGAATGGTGTATAATGAATATAGGAACCATTTTAGGCACTATTCTAACCATTCCTAAGCCTTAAAGGATTTTAGGCATATTTACACCCATTTTCCCACCTCAGGTCTAATCTAGCTCTAACAACTAGAAAGCAATACACATCTAAGTTGGATTGAGCCTAGTCTAATCCACCTAGGAAAACACTTTTCAAGAGCTTATAAGCTCAAATTAAAACCTAGTGACTTGGCTAGGGTTATTACAAGCCAAAATTGCAACAAGACTTAGGAATTTGCCTAGGTGCTCCTGCACCATCATCCTGTTAGGAACCTGTGTGTTCCTTCTGTTTATTTTGTTAGTGTAGTGTTGTTGGACACATATGCTTTGTAAGTCATCCCGTGAGTATATTTTATTATCCCACATGCATAGGTAGTATTACTTTTCTAG
>MU227137.1:2743989-2769527 GCA_018584345.1 Thuja plicata
ATGCTACCTGGGAACCCCTTCTTCAGATTCAACAACAATTTCCACACCTTAAGCTTTGAGGACAAAGCTTTTTTCTAAGGGAGAGGGGATGTTAGGAACCTGTGTGTTCCTTCTATTTATTTTGTTAATGTAGTGTTGTTGGACGCATATGCTTTGTAAGTCATCCCGTGAGTATATTTTATTATCCCACATGCATAGGTAGTATTACTTTTCTAGATCGTACTTAGTATATAAGAGTAGGTTGAGGCCTTTACTGGATACCGACGAATTTATTGTATTGAGCTTGCTCAAAGGAGGTTACCCCCTCGAAGTGGCCCGCGATCAATAGATTCATTTTGCATTATGCTATTGCTCTATATTCTGTTATTTCGTGCATTCTCACCATATTACTGTAAGGAGGTTCCTCTCACATCCCCAAATGAAAAGAATTCAATCCACCCTTGGATTGAGTAATTTGGAATCCACTCCCAACTTCTTTAATTCATTCTCCTTGATCCAAGTTGCCTCTGCATCTTCTTTTACATACCATTTAACCAAGTGCTCATAATAGGTTCTCTGTCTAGTCTTCTTGTAGGCCCTAGAATCAAGTATCTTCTTTGCCTTCTTAGGTGGAGTAGGGGTCAATTTCAGGTCTTCCACCTCCTTTATGACCTCTTTAAGGATTTGGTTTGGATATGGTGTTGGTCCTTTGTAGAAGATCAAATCTGCCACATTGAAAACATGAGATAAACCACTGTCCTCTGGTAATTCCACTTTATATGCATTAGTGCCATATTTGGCCAAAATAGTACATGGGCCAATTCTTCTCATATGTATATTATGAGGCACTCCTTTCTACAATCTTTCCTTGTTTAGATGGACCATTACTAGATCCCCAACTTGGAATTAGACATCCCTTTTTCTCTCATCCACCTCGCTCTTTATTTTCTCTATATTTTCAGTCAATGTCTTTCTCGCTGTCTCATGCACTTCTTGCATAGAATGTGCAAAATATTCTTCATAGCCACTACATTTGGCTCTATCCTTTAGATATCTAAGCTAAAATATCCCCCTTGGATGCAAACCATAAATGATTTCAAAGGGGATCTTCCCTGTGGTTGTGTTGACAGTATCATTATAGGCATATTCTTGCTTTCCAATGAGTTGGTCCCAAGCTTGATCATACTCCTTAGTTAATAATATTAGGAGGTTACCTAGACTCCTATTTACTACCTTAGTTTAACCATTAGTCTGAGGGTGATATGTAAACCCAAAAGACAAACTGGTTCCTAGCTTTTGCCACAGTGTTTTCCAAAAATGGCTCATGAACTTTATGTCTTTGTCTGATACTATACTCAATGGTTACCCATGAATTCTAACTACCTCTTTGAATAGGTGAGATATTTTAATTTCATCATGGACTATTTTGCATGGGACAAAGTGAGCCATCTTACTGAATCTATCTTCAATAACATAGATGCTATCCTTTACCTAATTGATCCTTGGCAATCCTACAACAAAATACATGCTCAAACATTCCCATGGTCTACTTGGGATGGGAAGAGGTTGGTAAAGGCCTGCATTAGAAGATGTACCTTTTATTTATGACATACAACACAACTTTCTACACTTCCTAACATTCAAATTCATCTTAGGCCAAAAGTAAAACCTCTGCACTAACTCTTGGGTCTTGTTGACACCAAAATTCCCACTAAGTGTACCATTGTGCTTCTCTTGTATCAGATTTTATCTAATAGACCCTCTAGGAACACATAATTGAATTCCTTTAAAAAATAGATCACTCTGCAAAGTATATTCAGAGAATTCACTATGAGAATGATTTCTGAATTCTTGACATACCTTATAGATGTCTGCAAAGTCTTCATCTTTTGGATATTGGTCTCTGAACCTCTCAACACCCATGCTCTGCAGGTGTATCTCTTGTACAGTCAGGGCTCTTCTACTTAAGGAATCTGCTACCTTATTCTATAATCCCTTCTTGTGCTTGATGTTAAAAGTGTAGGCCTACATATATTCTATCTACTTCATATGTTTGTGACTACTCTTGTCTTGAGAATTCAAGAAATTTAATGCTTAGTTGTTTAAAAAGACTACAAACTCCTTTGGAAGCAAGTAGGACCTCCACTTCCTCAGTTCTTGGACTAGAGCATACTTCTCTAGGTCATAAGAAGAGTTCTTCTTCTTAAATTCACTTATATTTTCACTGTGGAAAGCCACTAGTCTTCCCTCTTGGCTCAAAACAACTCTAATAGCCACATTTCTAGCATCACACTCTACTGTGAAAAACTTCTCAAATCTTGGAAAAATCAAGATTGGTTTAGTAGAAATCTTGTTCTTCAACAACTCAAATCCATGGTTATCTTTCTCATTCCACACAAACTTAGTTTTCATTCCACCTTTGATAGTATCTAACATTGGAGCACAAATTGCACTGAATTGCTTTATGAACTTCCTATAATAGTGAGATAAACCATGAAAACTTTATAACTCTATTGTTGTTCTTGGAGTAGGCCAAAAGATAAAATAGCTCCCGCTTCATGCATTCACACTTTTCCAAATTTATCATTATCTTCTCCTCATGTAGCTTCTTGAAAACTATTTGCAGTTATCTGAGGTGTTCTTCTTTGGTCTTACTATAGATGAGTATGTCATCTAGGTATACTATCGCAAATTTTCCAATGTAATATTTTAGGAATTTTTTCATAAGCCTCATGAATGTATATGGGGCATCAAATAGCCCAAATGGAATTACAAGACATTCATATAGTCCTTCTGTGGTCTTGAAGACTGTCTTCCATTCATCTCCCTCATTGACTCTGATTTGGTGGTATCCACTCTTTAAGTCAATCTTTGTGAAAACTTTGGCTTCTCCTAGATAGTCCATTAGGTATTCTATCCTAGGGATAGGTAACCTCTACCTAATGGTTATCCTATTTATTACTCTTGAGTTAGTACATATCCTCCAAGTTCATTCCTTTTTGGGTGCTAAGAAAGTGGGTACGACACAAGGACTAATGCTTTTCATAATGAGACCTTGGCTTAGGAGTTCTTAGATTTTCTTAACTATTTCCTCATTTTGTTGAGGAGTCATTTTATAATCTTCCTTATTAGGAAGGGTAGCTCCTCGGATAAAGTCAATTTGGTGACTAACAACTCTCTTAGTGGGTAGGGTTGACAGTTGTCCATCACTTACAATTCCTTCATACTTCTACAACATCTCCTGCACTTCCTTAGGACACTTTGTCTTTATGAATGTCTTGTCTGCACTTTATTCCTTTGGATTCAAAATAAGTGAAAATCCTACTCCCTCTACTTCTCCTAAGGCTTCTATGAACTCCTCACTAACCATAAGAACATTGGGGCTAGTAGACTTCATCTCTCCATCCTCTAATAGTGACTGTATTTTGAAAGTCACATTGTCCTTCTTGAAAGAATAAGAATTCTTTGTTCCATCATGCATGGCCTATCGGTCAAATTTCCATGGCCTAGCAAGGAGTAGGTGACATGAATCCATAGGTAGGACATCACACAACACCTTGTCTTTTTACCTCCCAATTGAAAACTCCATCCATGATTGTTCATTGACAAGGACATGTTGTCCTTTGTTTAACCAAATGACTTTATATGGGTTGGTATGGGGTATTCTTTTCATTTTCAATTTTTTGACTACCTCCTCTGACACTATAATTTTAGTAGACCCTAAGTCTATGATGACTCTACAAACCTTTCCAATCATCTTGCATTTCACTCTAAACAGTGATCTGCTTTGACTAGCTTCCTCTTTCACTGGCTCCTTAATCAGTGTCCTCCTCATCATTTCATTCTCCTTTGTATGAATCTAAGGGTATTTCAAGGTGTTTACCTCCACCACTAGTCTCCTGTTGAACATAGTTTACCCTCTTCTCACTTCCTTGGGAAGTAGTTCCTTTCTATGGACATCTGTATGCAGGGTATCCCATCTAGTTGCAATGGTAACATTTCATGTTTGCAAAATAATTACTTTTTCCTTGGATATTTCTTCTTCCTCTCCAACTACTATTATATTTCCTTCCTCTATTGGACTTGCCTCTGTTTGAGCTTCCTTCTTGTTGCTTAGTAATCTTGGTCTCTCCTTGACTCTTTGTTTCAGAACTTTTTCCACCATATCCACCTCTTTGTCCTCTATTATCTCTTCCTTTTCCTCTACCTCTGGTGGTGCTTGAATCATTTTTCTTCCTTAGCTTCTCTTCTACCTTTACTGAAATTTGGTCACATTTCTCAATAGTATCAAGAGTCAAGAGACTGAATTCATCTTGTATAGTCCACTTGAGACCATTAAGGTATCTAGCTACCTTCACCTTCTCATCTTCTACAACTCGAGACCTCATAAATAATCTCTAAAATTCTTTAGTATAGGAGTTTACATCTAAGTTATTCTGTCTTAGACTTTGCCTTGTTTTATGCAATTAGATTTCATAATCCTCAGGGACATAAGCATTTATGATCTTTGCAACCATAGCCTTCCATGTAGAATGGGCTTCTTTACTTCCTTCTCTCTCTCATCTTAAAGGAATTTATACCAAGTGAGTGAAAGCCCTCTTAGTATGGCCTTAGAAACTTTAACCTTCTGAGCTTCAATTATGCCATCACACTCAAAGTGATTTTCTAGTCCTTCTATCCAATTCAGGACTATCTCTGGTTCCATATTTCAACTAAAGATAGGAACTCCTTCTAGTTCTTTACCACTCAAAGCCTTTAAGGCCTTTAAGAATGGTTCTTTAGTAAGGATAGGGTTAGCTTCAGGGATTTCATCATCTATGGAAATCTCTTTTCCTTTCCCTTCAACCTTATCCTCCACTTCTTTAGTCTTTTCTTCCACTTGGTCCACTTTATGTTCGAATTGTGCCAATCTCTCTTTGAGAATTTATTCTCTTCTTCTTTCTCATCTACCTTCTTCACCAAATCTGCATTTTTCACCATTGTAGACTCTCATACTAACTCTTTTGGTTGGAAAATTCACCACAAGCTTGATCAACAAGCTTTGATACCCATCTGATGGAGGTACTCCAAGGTGTTCTTACACAATCACTTATCTAGGAATTTACTTGTCCTAGCCTTCCCTATATCCTAAGATCACTTCTAGGACCTTAATATTCTTTTCTCTTATGGACCAAGACTATCCTAACTTAAATCCAAGAGTTAGTCTCTTTGTGCTTCAACTTGAGGGATCACTAACATTAGGGGCACTTCAACTCTTCACTCTTTCTTGGATGAATCCAAGTGAAAGATCTTCACAAAATATTCAAAAGTTCTGTAGGGGGTGTATCCATCATTGAAACAACTAATTGAAATCCTTATACCTCCATTTTAATGGGACATTAAGCCTTAATCAATTGATTTCAAGATTGACTATCTGTTTGGTCCTAATAGGCCTAATTGCTCAATTAGCCCTACACAGAGGGTTTTTCTCAATTCTTTTTCCAAACTTAAAAATAACCACCCCAAAAAAATTAAGATCCAGATACCCTTTTCCAAGACCTTTAATATTTTTGTGGTCTTAGGATCCTAGGTCATCCATACAGTGGCTTCCTGAAATGTAGGCTTAATAGGGCTAATTGGCCTAAATTTATGTAGTCCTCTGATTTCTCCTTAAAAATGTATCAAGATGGATTGTTCAATGCTCAAGATTCTTAATAGGTGTCTGTATGAATTCTATGCATATGAAAACACCCTTGGTTTCACTCCCACAATCGTTACCCTGCAATCATACACTATTAGTTCATGCCAAAACTCTAACCGGACACAGTGTTCACCTAGGGCATGACCTTAAAAATAACAACTCCTCTAGAATCCTACTTGCATATATACACTATATAGAGGCTCCCCTACAAGATTTATCTAGACCATGATTATTTTCATGGTTTCATTCTATGGGGGAGCCATGAAACTAAAAACCACACTGTCTACTCCAGCAACTACACAGTCTATAAAACAATTTACTAGAGCTAAACAGATGAAATCAAAACTAATACACTAATGAACAAAAATTACTTAGAATTGTCTCTAATATGGAGAAAAAACACTAACTCTTGCAATTCAATCCATACAATAACTCATAAACACAATGCAACTTGACTGTTACTGAAAACCATAATACAGAGCTTTCATTCACTTCCAAAATTGCACTTCTCCACACAATGCCTTAGGAAATGGGATCCATTTTTCCTTAACATGACATGCCCATGATTATAGTCCACTATAAAAACTACCCATCATGTTTCTTTGAAAGGAATCCATTTTTTGTCATGCAACATTAAAAGTTGCTAAAATGTTGTCAAGCAACACTATGACAACATTACATCTTTTTGCCAAATTGTAGCTAAGGGTCTCTATTCAACCTAGAATGGTGTAGAATAAATATAGGAACAATTTTACACACTATTCCACCCTTTCCTAAGCCTTAAAGGATTTTAGGCATATTTACACCCATTTTCCCACTTTAGGTCTAATCTAGTTCTAACAACTAGAAAGCAATAAACATCTAGGTTGGATTGAGCCTAGTCTAATACACCTAGGAGCACACTTTGCAAGACCTTCTATAGTCAAATTAAAACCTACTAACTTGGCTAGGGTTAGTAAAAGCCAAAATTGCAAAAAGTCTTAGGGATTTGCCTAGGTGATCCTGCACCAGAATGCATAATAGATACATAGCTCCACCTCAACTAATTGCTAAATATCAGGATAATATATGTTTTGAGGTAGATAATAATGTTTGTATAATCAAGGCTATTGAACCAAGAGTTGAATGGATTCAACTGATGAGATATGAGATGGATATTGATATTGGTTCAAAATAGATAGAATCTTTATTAGCTAAACCAATTGATCCTAATGAAAAGAGGTATGACACCTATAATGGTACCTAGGTCAATAAATAAAGCAAGAAATATGATTGGTGTTTCATAAAAAAATATTGGAGTTGATGATACATTGGATAAGGACACTAAGAATGAACAAGCCATTGTAGTGGTTGAAAATAAAAATGTACAAATTTCTTCACCGAGTAAAAGAGGTATGGGAAGGAACACCAGACCTTCAGTACAACTGAAAGAAAAGAAAGTTGCAGAGCTAGTAGAACTGAGAGGAAATGCATATGTAAGATCCAAAGGAAGGAAACAACCTACATGAACAAGAAAAAAATTACTACTTGGTAATGAAAGTGAAATAGAGTCTGATGAGGCAAACAAGTCTATACTAGTTGCACACCTTTCATGTGTTCCACAGAGTATTGATGATCTTCTGGAAGGACTAAAGAAATTAGGAGGATTTGGAGGCTTTAGGAAAGAAAAATATGAGAAAAGGAATGAACAAGATAAAAACAAGATTGAAGAAGCTATTGTGGTGACTTTTCCAGGATATATATTAACACCTATTAAAATTTTAGACAAGTTACTAGAGGAACTATACAACAAAATTGATGCAAGATGGAAGTATTCTATCAATGTAGAAAAGGAAATGAGAGAGAGGTCTCTAGTACACACTATTCCCACCCTTGCACCATATAAAATTTATGATGCATTAAAGAAGCATTCAAATAAATTTCTAGTCAAGGAAAGATCCTTAAGAATAATGAATGGAGACATACAATCTGTAATGAAGGAAACAAATGCATAGTGGAAATAAATATTTCACATATATGATACCGAGTATCATGAAGAAGAAAAGAAACAAGATGTAGCCACTACTGATAAGATAAATGAAAGAACAAAAAAATAGATCATAATGATCTAACTACTGATAATGCAAAGATTATTATTGAAGATATACTTAAGGAAGAAGATATTGCTAAAGATTTGTCAAAAGATGAAGATGACATGGACACACAAGAAAATGATATCAAGTGTATGGATATTGATAATGCAACTTCTCTAAGAAAAGATACAATCACGACACAAGTAAAAAGTTATGTAATTGATGAAAATATCATCATTGAGTTTGTACAAGGCACACTAGACATGGAAACTGAGGCACCTGTTGATATAGATAAGGAGAAGGTTGAAGAAACTAAGGCTACCAAGACCTAACAATAAATGAACACTGAGTTGGAACCCCCAACAAACACCGATGGTCAGAAACAAGATATTCTTCCTACTAACACAACAAATGATCAGAATATACATAAGACACAAGACACTCAAAGTGAAATGCACCAGGAATCACATCTTAAGGAGAAGCATGAAAAGAAGCAGAAGGATAAAGAGAAAGAAGAATAGAAAACCCAAGAAGAAGTAAAAGAAGAGGAAAGAATAGCCGATACACATACACAGTCACCAGATGCAACTAAGGCATCACATTCAAAATGCTCTACTAGCGAGAGAAAGTTGATTGAGAAAAAGAAGAACAAAAAGAGGAAGATAATTATTGATTTGAGAAAGCCTATCATCATACCAAAGGGGGATGCTAATGTGATGAATCCTAAATAATTGGCTATATATGCTAAGATAGTAGCTCAAATGGCTGAACATGAGAGGTTATTAGCAAAGAAAAAGAAGGTAAACATATTAGAGAATGTGAAGGAGATTTTCAAGGACATTGTTTGTGAGGCTACAATTGATGAATCTAAATCCCTAATAGACCAAGTTGGTGATTTATCCCAACAGATTAGTGGACCAAACAAGGATATGACTGAATACATGTTGAAGATTTAGAAGGATAGTATGGAGAAAAATTTGATGAAATATTTTCTGAAAGCAATTGATATAGAGAAGGTAACTCTTTTCGAGTTATGTTCTGAAGTTGAAACCCAATTGACATCCATCATTTCATTATTTCAAAATTTCTATATTCTTTCAAACTTTACTATTGAAATCAAGAAGAAGGAGGCATACATTAAAAAAGAGATGACTAAGCATCTTAAGCAAGTAACTACTGAGCCTGGAGCATTCCAGACTTACTACTCTAAGATTCAATAACTTATGGGAGTTAAATTTCATTGAGACATGAGGAGGATAAGCTCAGATTGGAATTGCTTGAACTACAAGCATTGCTAATTCCCTACATCCAATCTATGCAGATACACTTGAAGAAAGCCAAAGAACTAGCAAGTTTTCCAGATGTCAGCACACTAGACACTATAGTTGGCTTATTTGCACATATCATAGAGAATATTGTTATACTTTAGAGTCTCCAAGACACATGGGAGACTATACTTTTAGGCATACAACAGAGGTATAAACATATTTTTGGTTAATACATTTTACTTTTGGCACTTTTTGTCCAAAAAGGGGGACATATATCTTAGCCAGAAAACAAAAAAAAGTATATATGTGGAAAATAGAAAAAAGATATGTATAGGGAGTAATATCCCAGGGGGAGTTACAAATTTTGATGAATTTGGAGTTTTTGTCAAAAATACCCAACTAATGTCAAAGGTAGAGATTTTTATCTCTACAAGATATTTTGTTGTCATTAGTTTAGTCAAAGTCATGGAGTCATGGAGAATCAGTCGGTAAAAGGAATAGTCAAGTATAAGGCAAGTCAATAAAGCACACTGAGAGAGTTGGTAAAGTAACAGAGTTAACAGAGTACCGAGCACCTAAAATTACTGAGTGACACACTACACCAAGCACATGCAGTACACCGAGTGATGATAGTAATTTACTTGAGTATTGTGGAGTTACTCAACTGAGTTAGCCAGTTAATTCAAAATGTGATCATATCACATTTAATGATTTTGAGAGAATTAATTAAGAGTCTACAAGCAAATATAATGGTTTGTTACATGATCAATGTTTTAAATAATTCATAGTGAAGAACTATGGCATAGATCAAATGACAAAAATAAAGTTTATTATTTCCAAGAAAAATAACAAGTACCGAGGTAAAGTGACATGGTCACCGAGCTGGAAAGAAGATCTAACGGTCAAAAGAAATTCACATTGTACCTAACATAAAAGATTAAGAGGCATAATATAATTTATTTATTGGATGAATCTTTATGTGATAAATATACAAAGAAGAGGAGACAAAGATCAGAGAATTGAAGTTGTTATTATTGTTGCTGAAAAAATTTAAAGGAGTTATTGAAGAACAAGAGTAGAGAAAAGAGCACCGAGCATAAATACAGTTACAATAGAGAAGAAAAAAACAATGTTACAGTTTGAGATTGAGGTAACACAAATCAAAGCACATAGAGTCTGAAAAACATTTACATTTGATACACTTTTTACAGACATTGTTAAGTTATTTGATACTATTGTATTGAGATGTTTAAATCCTAATACTAGGTAGATCTTAACTGATCTTATCTTTGTAAATCCTTTAATAGGGTACATCTCTAAGTGTAGAGTTTGTAAAAATACTTTAATCAGATAGACCTAACAAGTCTTATATATACTCTTAACCAAGTAAGCTATAAAAAATTGCTAACATTTGTAGCTCTAATCAAGAACCCTTTATATTGCAGTTAGTGAAGGTTGCAGGTTTTATCCCCACCACATTTTTTTCCTCTAACCAAGGATTATTGTGTTACCAAAATCATGGTGTTATGAGTTATATTGTTTATGTTTTGATGTTATGGTTTTATAAGCATTACATTACTTTCATTTCAAAGTTATGAAATTGGTAATGAGTAAGCAATAGTATATGGTTTAATTAGTGAATGTGATTAGAAAGTTTTTTAGTGGTACTAATTCATCCCTCCCCCCTCATTCCCAACTTTCCATAGTTATTCCAACTTAGATTCTCTAATGGAATAAGCATTCAATAAAGTTCTTAAAATTTTACTAATCACAATACTTTCCTCAATAGTCCCACCAGAACCTCTAATAACACTAACCGCTTCTTTTATTCTTAGGCCATATTGTGAAATATTATCTCCTTTTACCATTTTCATGTCATCGTATTTACCTCTAAGACTATCTTCTTTAGCTTTCTTTACATGAATATCTCCACCATATACAAGTTTCAAATTTTCCAAGACATCATAGGTAGTATCTAATTTATGAACATCAACATATTCAACATTAGATAAGGTACTTACAATGGCTTCACATTCTTGAGTATCCTCTTGTTGTTCCTTCAGTTCATATGTAGTGAGTGTTCCAACAGGGGTAATATACATGTTTGTGACATGCATCTAGTATTTTTGTCCCATACCCCTTAGATATAGATTCATTATGTCACAACATACTAGGTACTTGTCCTTAGAGAACTTGGGAGGCTCCTTCCTCATCATTGGTTCTTTTCCTCAAGATATTAGGCGTACAAAAAGAGAAAAAAATCTCTAATACCAAATCTTAGTATTATTAGGTCCAATATTCTTGAGGGGGGGGGGGGGGGGGGGTGGGGTAGATCAACAATTCAAAATTTTCATTAACCATTCAACAACTTGCATCAATAAACATTCATTGCATAAAAAACTAAGTAATAAAAATAAGCATCCATAACCATGAAACACAATAAAACCAATGTTTTTAATGTGCAAACCCAACTGGATGAAAATCACATGTGGGGATGGCACCCAATAAAATCTACACTCTTCTGCAGTACATCTGGTTAAGATCTTAGCCCTATTAAAAGCTTACAATAATGCCCGGTTAAGAGAAAGACCCTGTTAGGAGGCACCAAGTCAAGGGATTTACCTCTAGCCTTTCTAAGAGATTTTTCCTATTAGGAGTAACCTAATTAAAGGATTTTAAACCCTAATTAAAGAGCCATCTAGTTAAAGGTTTTACAATTTAGACCTATTAGGATCTAGGTTCGGCTAAGAGATTTAGCTAGATGAAGCTATTAGGAATCAACAAGTAAATGATTTGAGAAAATAGCATTCTCCATGAATACATATATAGTAAGCTCAAATTCTGCTAGACATGCATACAATATTCTCTCTTTTTTCTTCTCTCTCGATTACAACTCAAAATCCATGATCTACACTTTTATATTTCATCATTTTACATATTTATATAATACAATTTCTTTAGGGAAATTAATTGCCTTACAAAAAAATTTCTAATTTGTCCAGCTCAATTTAAAAACCTTAAAACATGTTACAAATCTAGAACACTTTCTAACAAGCTCAGTTCAGCCTTCAAATTCATCACACATTGATTTGACAAACAAAATTCAAACTATAACACATCCTCCAATATTCTTGCACAACCTCCAATAAATCCAATCATAATGATCATAGAAAATACCAATTCATCAATCCTCATTAATCAACAACATCATAAAAATTCCTCAAATATATAAACCTTCAAAGCAACATGGTGCATCATCACCAGTCAAGGATCTGACTGACCATTCTAAATAACATCTTTAACTCTTTTCTAAACAACCTTCTATCACTCAAAACTTTGTCTTCCGATCATCAAAACATGATGTGGTCACAACTAGAACCTCATAACATAGTCTAGATAAACATATCATGATCACAACATCTGAATCCAATCCTAGTTGACACAAACATCAAATAATTCTTCCTGTGCTACAACTTGTTCTTCCTGTTAATTTGTCAACCTTCAATCAATCATAACTCACTCAATACATACGATAAACTTGTGCGGTCATGGATATAACATCTAGAGACATCACTTAAGATTTTTTTATGATTGTTCACTCCAATTCTTATTGCATCTCATTATCCAACATCTTGAACATACATCAACATAATAATAACACTATCAACCAAAAAACTCTAAGTTGACATCAGTAAAAATATCATAACTGATCAACTCATCATTAGTTCAACCTTAAACACATACCATAACATCTCAACTTACTCTTCATCAGTTATGCAAATATAAAAAATATTTGGAGCTATTTTCAAGTGGTTTGGAACAACTAAAAGAGGTTATGGTGAAGGGAAGCCTCCCTCAAAAGTTATTGCATTCATTGGTACAATTCCTAAAGGAAACTATATTCTAGGGAAGGATTTTCACTAGAATTGGAAAGTAGTCAATGCACGCCACAAATCAATTAGTAGAGTGGATAATGAATTAAAGTTATTGAAAAGGAGTATTAATAAGAATGGAATTGACAACATATGAATTGAAGGCCACTCTCTAAGAGCCTCCATTACAATAGAAATTGCAATAAAAATGGGAAAAGAAGAGCGAAATAAAATACAATCACATCTCTTCAATCCTCCCTTTTTCTCACCAAGACTTCCCAAGATAAAATTATTTGAGCTAGTAATAAACACTTTAACAGTTGCACGTGAGATTTGGAGTGCCATTGGTTTAGGTGCACCTAATGTATTGGATTATATAATGATAAATGATAAGAAATTGTGTGGCTTGTATGATGATTTCATTGGGGTTCGTTGTTGGGCACCCATCATATATGTCAGTGATAATGATCCCATTTTTTTCTCTTACATTCAATATTTTTAGGTGATGGGAGTTATTTTCAACTAGGGAAGCCAACACATTTATGATTATATGAAGTACCTCTTTTGTTTTGAGTTAGCCTTAGATAAAATACCTTGGCATTTGATTACCTCTACTAATCTATTTGTCAGAGATAGTAATAATCATCATCTTCATCAATGGTGGTCGAAGAGCCTCAATCTTGAGTTCAAGAAATATGTCCCTCTAGTTGAGGGCAAGAAATAGGGTCGCTAATTTTTTTTGTCGCTATATTTTTTTTTGTTCTTGATTGATGGCTTTGTTTTTTTGTTCTCGCTTGAGCCCTCGAGTTAAACCTCTCACGGTGGATATTCTCGATCAACAACTTTTGTTTTTTTCCAGAACTAAGTATGCCGGATTGCACAAAACATCAAGAGGAAATTTTTCTGGCTCTCTGGATTTTCCTTAGGTGTTGGGGAATGATGACTGATAGTTTCTGTCTATCTCTCAGGAAAAAATAGTCTCTATTTCTCCCTTCTCAATCAAAAATTCCAACAGATTTTTGGCACTGATACCTTCTTCCCCCAGGAATGCCTCTAGGGTTTTGCAATGGAAAAGGTCATTACTGGTGTAAAAGAAATCAAGACTTCCTATGTCTTTATTGAACCCTAAAGTGGCTTTCTCTAGAAAAAACCCTAGCCCTGTAATTATGACCCGTGATATCTCTAAGGCTTATTCCCCACCGCACCGAAGACCAATTTTTACTAAGGCTTCAATACCTCCCAAGATTCTGGAAATAATTTGGTTATGAATCATGCCTCCTCTGGCTTCCATGTGAATGCCAATAATACCAATTTGGGTTTACATTAAAAATGCTCTGGTACAGGTAATTTTTACTCACCCCCTCATAGAAGACTAAATAATCTTGAGAATGTAAGATGTATAGGGAATAATTTATCTCCTTGAAACATTGAGAATCAGAATACGAATGCTTCTAACCCTAACCAGAACAAAAAGATAGTAATAAAAAATGATATGGTAGGAAGAATCCAGAATATGTGTGTAGAGTTTGGTTTGTTTTGTAGATGGAAAGGTGTAGGGGCTTCAGCTGAAATGATTGCGGAATGGCTAAAAAAGCAATTAGACAATAAGGTATGTATCACAATCCTTTAGGAAATTTTTTTATATGTGAATTTCTCTAATGGAAAATTGAAAGTGAAACTTTTATTGTAAGGTTTTCTAAAGTTTAGGAATATAGGGCTCTTTACCTTGGATTGGTCCCCGCTATTTAACCCATCTGAATTAGACCTAATAGTTGAGAAAGTTATTTTTCTTAAAAATTTACCTATCAAACTCTCTGATGATGAATCTCTTCGCAAGATAGGAAATGGACTAGGTATTTTTAGAGGTTATATTGACTCTGTATAGACCTATAGTGAAAAATCCATTATTGTGAGTATGAATCTTAACAATTATTTAAACACTCCTGTGGATGTTTCTTGCATATCGGGAACAATAACAATTTACCCTAGGATTATTGAATATGAGGTTGAAGGAAATGATGACATTTCTGATGATTTGTCTATGTTAAAAGTGGTCCATAAGGAATTTAGCAGGGGATTTTTTCCAGCTCCTTTCCCAAATAGTTCTGTTAATTTAAACTTAGGTAATATTGGTAATATCTAAATTGACTTTCTCCCTAAAATTGGGGGTTTTGAGATCCAGAGTAAGAGTAAAAATAGGGAGGTTGTCTCTAACTTAGGTAAAGATGTAAGTTTTGACCTATCTGTCATTATCGAATGCTCCTTTGAAAACCAAAACATAGATACTATTAGGCCTCAGAGCAAGGAGGTTGATTTAGTATAGGTTGACCTAGATGATGTTTCTCTCCCTTCGACCCAGATATCTATTAATACCCCCTCCCATGAGGAATGTGATGATATTATGGAAGCTAAGAGGAAAAGGGCAGAGGAGGATAGGATTATTCTGGATTATTTGTGTGAAGATTTAGTGAAAGATCTCATAGATAAATTTATAGTGGAAATCTGTGACGAAGAAGAAATTGACCACCAAAGAAATTTTTTGATCAAAGAATGTTTGGATTATGATCCTCCATTATCTCTACAAGAATTATAGTTGTTTTTGGAGAATGTTTCTCCTCCTAAGATGACAGTTAATTTGAACCTTGGCATTGACTCTTCCTTACCAAGTAAATCTTCCCCGGATTGTGCCATTTTTTTAAGGAAACATGGTAGGAAATCTACCTAGGAATTGAGACTGTTAGCCGAAGGTTGTAGGACAAGTTAAACTAACTGATATATTCTATGCAGGGAAGGGGAAGTTCCTTCCCAAGGTATCATGAATATCCTAACCTAGAATGTTAGGGGTCTAAATTCCCCTAACAAGTAGCGGATCCTTCTCTGTTGTATATCTAACAATAACTCAGATATAATTTTCTTACTGTAAACAAAATTAGATCAGCTAGGACTACAAAAACTAAATAAGAAATTAGGCGTCAAGGAAATCTGGGGAGTACCTACTATTGGCACCTTAGGAGGTATGGGTATGATTTGGGATCCAAGATCTAGTACTCTCACTAATTTGGATGATCATCCAAATTGGTGTAGTGGTCTGGTAATGAGCTTACGCACAGACTTAAAATTCAGGATAATAAATATATATGGTCCTATACAAACTCTAGATAAAGAAATAGTTTGGAATGAATTAGAATATAAAATGTCTAACTTTGGTCATGATATTATCATTATAGGTGGGGATTTCAATACAATAACAAAGCTATCAGAAAAGAGAGGTGGTTCTGGCTTTCTCTATAGGGCCGTTAGATACTTCAATGAATGGATTAATAGAAATAATCTCTACAAAATTGTGTTCTCAAGGGAGAAATTCACTTGGAATAATAGGAGGAAATGGTTTAGTTTTATAGAAGAGAAATTGGATCATTTCTTTCTTAAAAACAAATTGGCTGAGACTGCTTTTACGTTATCAGCTAAAGTTTTACCGGTTTCTAGCTCATACCATTTCCCTGTTGAATTGAAAATCCTTAAGGATAAAACCCCATAAAATTGTCCTTTTAAATTTGAATAGATGTGGCTAAAAAATGAAGGCTTCTTAGAAATGATTAAAAAATGGTGGGATGAGATTGATATCTCAGGCTCTAAACTATATCAGGTAGTTAATAAACTCAAAATTATTAAGCTCAAACTGAAGGAATGGAATAAATAAAAATTTGGAAATATTTTTGAAACAAAAATTAACATTGAAAACAAATTAACTGACCTGAATTCTAAGGTTTTAGAGTTGGGTATGGATACCAACTTATATGAGGAAGAAAAGAAATTGTTAAAAAACTATGAGGAGGTATTTGCTAAGGAAGAGGTTTGCTGGTGACAAAGGTCTAGAGAAACTTGGTTGGCCGAGGGAGATAAAAATACTAAGTTCTTCCACAATAGCACTAAACAACAAAGATGTATTAATAGGATCTTTTCCGTTAAAGGAAAGAATAACATCTTAGTTGAGGATGCTAAAGGTATAGAAGATGAAGCTGTTAGCTATTTTACAAAGATTTATCAAAATATTGGGAGGCCAAACATTGATAACCAGAATTGTATTCTGGAAAATATTCCTAAAATCATTTCTAAAGACCAAAATAGGATGCTTCTAGCTCGATTCTCGAAAGAGGAAGTAGAGAATGTTCTTAATAAGATGAATCCAGACAAGTCCCTGGGCCCTGATGGATTCCCAACCTATTTTTTTCCATAAATGCTGGAGTTTTATAGTGGATGAGGTTACAACTGCTTTGGATGGAATTAGAAATTCAGGGAATATCTTAAAAGAGGTTAACAACACTTTTATCACTTTGATTCCTAAAAAAGCTAAGCCAAAAAATTTTAATGACTTTAGACCAATTGTGTTGTGTAATATGCTATATAAACAATTTTCAAACATCATATCAAGTAGACTTCAAATCCTACTCCCATACTTAATTAGTGAAGAACAATCTAGTTTTGTTCAAGGTAGATCAATCTATGATGGTATTATTATTGCACATGAGGTAATGCATTCAATTAAAAACAACAAAAAACCTAGTATGCTAATAAAGTTAGATATTAAGAAAGCCTATGATAAAGTTGACTGGTTTTTTCTTGAGAAATGTTTTCTTGCCTTTGGTTTTGAAGAGAAATGGGTAAAATTAGTTTACACCTGTATCTCCTCACCATTTTTCTCTATTATCGTTAATGGATCCCCTCAAGGTTTCTTTGGGATTTCAAGGGGGATCCGTCAAGTGGACCCAATTTCCCCATTTCTTTTCATCATCATGGCTGAAGCTCTAGGTCGAGCCATCAATAGGGCTAAAAGTGATAATAAAATTTAGGGTATTAAAATTAATAGTAATGTAGATTCAATGACCCATCAACAATTTGTTGATCATACTATGCTATATGGGTAAGGTTTGATTCAAGAAGCTAAAGCTTTTAAGAAAATTCTAGATCAGTATGTAACGACATCAGGACAAGAAATTAATAAAGAAAAATCAGAGATATTTTTCTTCAATACTATTTACTTCTAGAAAAAAGAATTTGTAATGTCTTGGATTTTAAAAAAGGCGCTCTTCCGTGTAAATATCTTGGTCTCTATTTGGACTCAGGGTCAAGATCGACTGTGTCAGGGAGCCATACCATAGAAAAAATCAGAAATAAGATATCCTCTTGGAAAGGTAAATGGTTATCTTTGGCTAGTAGGGCTATGATGATACAATTTTCCCTATCTGCTATACCCCTGTATCAACTAGCCTGCTTTGACCTTCCTATCAATCAAAGGAAAGACCTCAACAAAATCTTTAGAATGTTTTTCTGGAAAGGCTTTGAGGATAAACATAAAGTTTCCCTTTTAGCATGGGAGAAGGTATGTTTTCCTAAACATGAAGGTGGTGTGGGTATTAAAGACCTTAAAATTCAGAGTATTGCCTATGGTGCAAAGTTAGTGTGGAGGATGTTTAACAATCCCAACCTTAAGTGGGTTAAAATATTATCTCACAAATATCTTAATCAACCTAACCCTATCAATATTTTTTGGGAAAAGAATCCTCCCAAGGGTTATAGAATATGGAATTTCATGCTTGAGTGTAGATTTATAATTCAAGATAGGCTTACCTAGAACCTTGGTCAGGGAGGTGATGCCTCGTTTTGGTCTGATTCGTGGGGAGTGTGCCAAG
The DNA here is from genome assembly GCA_018584345.1 of Thuja plicata. Lineage (NCBI taxonomy): Eukaryota > Viridiplantae > Streptophyta > Pinopsida > Cupressales > Cupressaceae > Thuja > Thuja plicata. The sequence goes on from MU227137.1 coordinate 2,762,551, forward strand.
CTATTTTTCAATTAGGACAATGGATGATATCTAGGGATATTATGATAACTCATTGGGATTCTAAGGTTAAAGATTACATTACCTTTGATTCTGAACTTGTGGGAGGATGGAAATGGAGGGATAGAAGTGATTTTATTCTTCCAAAGGATGTGGAAGTTAAGCTTCACAATATCTTGGCTGCTAGGAAAATGATGCTGCATGTGGGATCAGATAGATTAATTTGGGATGGAAATAAATCCGAGGTATATAAAATCAAAGATGGATATAATTATCTTAGATCTCAAATCACTAGCCCCATGGTATTCCCTCCTTATGACCTATTTTGGGGTAAAAACACCTTGCCCAAAGCTAGTTTTTTGTTTGGTTAGTGTGGAATAGAAAACTCCTTACAACGGATACGTTTCTGAAAATGAGATTTTTTGGTCCAAGTAGGTGTGTTTTATGTGAAAAATAGGAGGAAAATGTAGACCATCTTCTTCTAAAATGTCTTTTTTCCAATAAGAGTTGGGAATGGTTGTGCTTGAAACTAAATTTCAAATCTTCTTTTCCAAAATCTATTTCTGACTTTCTCCTCTCTTAGCCTCTATTATACATAGATAGCATCTATAGTTTATTGTGGACTGTGGAACCTCCTATTTTCCTATGGGAGATTTTGAAAGAGAGAAGCAGACATATTTTTTAGGAATCCAAATTGGACTCCTCTAGCCTTATCAAAAAAATTGAAAGCTCTATTATAGAATTCACTAACAATAGAAGGGTGATCCCACAATAGCGTGTCCCACTTTTTGGCCAACTTTGACACAGACATCAACATTTTGAGAAAAAACTTCATATTTGAACACCTATTTCCGCAAAACTATAAGGAATTTGAAGATGATATAAACTAGGGTCTTTTAGAATTTTCTTTCTAGTTTCTAAATATAATTTTAAAAAAAAATCAAAATTCATTGCAATTTATTTTTCCTTCTCCTTCGAAAAGTGGTTTGTGTGAAAAAACTATGATTTTAATAAGTGACTTTCACTTTGATCAGCATAACTTTTTTTTAAAAATATGATAATGATGTTATTCTTTCAAAATTATATTTTTAACTTCAATATCTAGAGGATGTAATTGGTTTCATTCATTTTGGGTCAATATTTCATAGTTTATTAAGTTTTAAAGTGACTGTAACTATAATTTAGACATAAGGTCACTTTGATCACTATAACTTGAAATGTATATATCAAAATTCAATTTTTTTTTTAATATAGAAAGGTAACACAAATACACTTTTCCTACATATTTTTCATAAATTTTTTTTTGGAATTTACTATTTTTCCCAAAGCCTTGAAGAGACAGGTTGTTGAATCGCCAAACAACCTATGTTTAGTTAAAGTAATATTTGAAAGTGATAACAAACTCAATATGTATTAAAATTATATTCATTAGAAAGCTTGTTCTGAATCACATCATTTGGCATCATTTGTTTTAGAAAAAAAAATTATTTGTTCCTTGTCCCAGGCCTTGAAAGGACAATTTTTAGGAGTTTTTTTATTTTCTCAGTGGAAATTTTCATTTTAGGGCCCTTCATGCGAAGACCCCCTTTGCGTGAAGGGCTCTGAGGGGGTTCGAGTGAACCCCCTTCAAGAGAACCCACAAAGGAAAATTTTCCCCAGATTGCTTGTCTTTTGTTGATTCACAAGGTTCACTCAAATTGGGTCTAGTTTGAGCGAACCCCCCAGAATTATGCTTCATAATCAGAAGGAGGCAACAATAACACTCTGGGATGATAGAACTAGGAATAAATGGTTAGGTCTAAAACTTCCTCCCTTCATTGGCAATGATAAAGATCAATCATTAATCAAATGAAAATCATGCAAATGGTCCCCACCTCCTATAGGTAGGTATAAACAAAAATTTGATGGTGCCTCAAGAGGTAACCCTGGACTAGCAGGTATTGGTTGTAGTATACATAATTCTGAGGACAAGGAAATTGCTAGTAGTAGTAGATGTATAGGGAAGGAAACAAACAATTGGGTAGAGCTTGAAGCCTTGATTAAAGGCCTAACCCTAAGTAAATATCTTAAGATAAATAACTTAACTATAGAAGGAGATTTTTCTATTATAATAAATTCCCTTAGGAAAGTCTCGCTCCTAAACTGGAGATTAGACTCTCTCCTATCTTCAACACTTCTTTTGTGTAAATTCTTTGATAAGATAACTATAAACCACATTTCTAGTGAAGGTAATGGATGGGCGGATGAGCTAGCTAATAGTGCCATTGACAGTTACAAGGTCGCTCTATGAATTTTGTTCTAGTTCATAGGTGGCCAGTTTTTCATTTTGAAGTCTCCTACACAGGAATCCCACCATGCAGACAATGTATATTATTTGTAGTATAGATTAATCAAGTTCAGTTCATTGTATCTTGTTCTCCATTTAGTAGCTTAGCAAAATTACATTAATTTGTATTCTTTCTCAGTTCCTCCCTTTAATACCGAATTAACATATGTATCCCTTCCAATTTCTTTCCTACAGATTGTATACTCTTGAGGTCTAAAATATGAGGAATCAAAGATAATTAGTGGAATTATATCATACAACTTTAGATGTTGATTGCCTGGCCATGGACAAGGTTTTAGCTCTGTTTCTGCAAGAATATAGAAGTGTAATTAAGATTGTATTGTTTAATGTCAGATGTTTATATTACATCTTTATCTACATTAACAGAAAGATACATGCAGGTCTATATCCAAACATCAGTGTTTCTTAAAAATATATTGACTAATATAAATAGATATGTTTAGTTAGGGAGGCTAATACACACACACACACACACACACACACACACACACAGATATATATATATATATATATATATTAGCCTCCCTAACTAAACATATCTATTTATATTAGTCAATATATTTTTAAGAAACACTGATCTTTGGATATCTATATAAAAAATTTCTATCTATTCTATGCTTGAAATTGTGATGTATATATGAATATATATATAGTTTCCCAAGGTTATGTATTTTTGTACCTAGCTTCTACTGATAGAAACATTAGATGATTACAACCACAATAAAGGCTCAATCTGTGCAAATTAGGCTAAGCTAGAATAACTTGTATTAACATACTATGTTATGATATTCATTTAATACTGAGTCTGGAAAACAACATAACTACTAGATTTGTTATAATATTTGATATAAGGAAGAGTATCTATAAGGAATAAGATGTGATTGGTAGTGATAAAGAGAAGAACTCATGATCATTTTTTTATGAAAATACTCTTAATCAAGAGCTAAATTGAAGCTCTAAATAGGAAAAAGAGGACATTTGTAAGTTTCTTTGTATGTGACTGTTACTTAGCTATTCTGTTTACGGTAATATATGCTCCTGCGGCTCTATTTTCTTAAATAATTCCATGAGCTACCTGGGTGGGTTTTAGATGAATCCCTAAGGTATGATATCTAACCTTTTTGGGCTCTTGCTAATATAGATATCAAAAAATAAGAAATGTAAATTCACAAAAATGCAGAGCAGAGACAGGTTCAAAACAGAACCGCATGTGATTGATTTTATGGAATAGATTTATAAATACAGATATATACATATATAGTTATACAAGTGTATATAAATATTTATATACATATAAAAATACATATATATAGAGAGAGAGAGAGTAAAGTTATAAGGTTTAGATATATACAAACACAAACATATCAAATGACAGAATAATTAATAGACTTCTGTACTTGCTTTCACTTATGTATGATTGCATATAGAATCATAGTTAAATTTGGTAGGGGTTTTTAGCTATAAAGAATTACTCTAGAGGTTTGATTGATATTTGTAATAAGGTATACCTAGGAAATTTAGTCAGTAGGAATGTGTAAACATATTTAGTTATTCATGGACCTAATGGTCTGTCAGTTGATATAGGTCTTGGCTAGAAACAATAAGAGTATTTGGAAAAACCTAAGTATTTTCTCTGGTCCAGTGAAGTGTTTAAACCCTAAGGTAATTAGGGGGTTGAATTATTTTCTATTGGAAATACTTCTAATATGAATTCTTTGTGAGAATGACTATTAACCATATAAACTAGGAAGAGTAGAGAAAGGCAGAGGCATTAATTATAGTGTCTTTATAAATTTTGGAGAACTTCATAGACAAAATTTTTAGTATCCAAGTCCATGACTCTGGATATTGAATATATAATTTATGTGTCATTAGGATGAAATCCCCAATGATTTTAATATACAGATCTTTATATATATAGTATACATAAAAATTTGTATATATTGATGACATGTAAATACTATTTTTCATATATACATATGTATATATAAATATATTTATATATATTCATACTTAATATATATAGATATACCAATCCATCCCTATTTTATATACACTTCTATATTTAGACATCCATTTGCACACATGGACTTTCATTAATCACAATGAATCAATCAATAATAATAAGAAGAACACAATATGGATTCAACCGTACTCTTCCCCCTACCTTCCCTCTACCTTTTATGAGTACTTTTTATGAAAATATAAGGGACTTAGATTATTAGTATTATTCTAAGTTTAGATTCTTCATAAAATGGAGATTTTCCAATGCTCTAGAACTTCATTTAGACAAATCCTTTTAAATAGGGATACTCAATTTTAGTAGAATGGTTCTATAGGTTAAGAGGAGATGCCAAATTTAGATACTAATTACCACCATGTCTTGTTTTAAGCTCTAATGATTACTATTTATCTGCATTACAATGCATTAATTGATCAAGTCAATAGCCTTAAGTCATATCTATACTTAGAACATGATTATTCCACCTTTAAATTATTGCTTAGAATTCAGCAAGATTTTCCCCAAATTAGTCATAGGAAATATAATACCTCTCCTAGTTTTAAAAGCACATTCTTGAGAAGTGTTAAAATATATAAATTTATCTATACTCACTCAGAATAATGATCACTTAAAAGGTGCCCAAATTATTCTACCTTTTATTTAAGAGAATTGATAATTATTAACAAGACACAAATGAGGTACAGTGGCACGAGAAACATTAACTATGATCAAAACTGTATATACATGTAAGCTTTAAAGCATAGCTCGGGTTTAAGTTTAGGGATTAGTAACTGGGATAGTTAATAATGAGAAGGTCTGTAATATTATGGCTTGATTTCTTTATAAATCAAATATGTCTATTCTTCTTACTGAGAAAAAATGGTTCGAAAGCGTGGATGTCAAGGTAGACTTGCCGATGGAATCAAGGTTGTTAACTTTTGTCCTAAATGATGCTAGGGCTTGGCATCTAGAGGCACGATAAAACCAGAATGATGGAATAAATTTTTAAATTTGCTCTCAGATGCTGTGAGGAGGGCTACAGAGAAAATTCTGGGAGACAACTACTTTGACAACAAATTTACATTCAGAGCCCGTGGGTCAATTATAGGCAAATTTATTGCTCTTGCTTCTTTTGCAGGGTTTAAGAAAGCCAAAATCATAGAGGTTACAGAGATCATCTTTGTAAATGACATTTTGGGAGGGTTGGAGTAGATGGTCCTTAGCATTAGCCTTAACTTGACTGTCCCCTTTATAGAAATCACAATGAGAACTGGGATAGATAAATTGAATGAGATTCCTCACAATCAGTGAATGCCAATGCTAATGATCAAAGATGAGAAGTGTTTTGATGTGCATTGGCCCAAAATGAAACAAAATTTAGACTTCCTATTTATGGAAGTACTCAAGACCAACACGGATAAAGACTCGTTACTAAATTATTGGAAAGATGAAGGCTTTGACATCCCTGAGGAACTTGAGGAAAGGGCAATGGAGGACTTTCACATTTTGGCTCCATCAGTGAAGTGATGTTCAAGAAAAATCAAAGATACTAATGAAGAGGACGTTGCCATTGTAATTGTTAAAAAAAATGAAGGGGAATGGATCTGTGATTTTCTGCATAAGGTTTGAAGGGCGGCTTCTCTATAAAAGGTTTTAGGTTTTTGGTGGCAATAGCCTGGTTTTTGAAGTAATCTACAAACTTATATAGGGTTTACCGACATAGCTATTTGTAAAGCTTTCTTAGATATATGAATGATGTAGTTATTTATGTAGTCATACTACTAGTTTTCATGCAAGTCTCAGTGTATTAAAAACTTTACAAAAAGTATCTATAGACTTATATGAAAGATTACTGTCTTGTGATTTCCTTTTATTGAATTATTAATAGAAGGTATAAAATGTAAAAATGAGGCCTGTAAGCATAGATGGACTATGTAAATGGTATTTATGTATGGATAGTATTATTATTTATATGGGTATCTTCGTTCATGTAATTTTTGCATTAAGTAAACCCTAAGATTATCTTCTTTGTTATAATGGTTTCTTGGGGGCCATAACATGAACAGTCTCTACAGGGAGAGTAAAGGAAAACCAGATAATTGTAGAGATAATAAATTCTTGAACTAGACTAGAATAATACTCTAAAAGAAATATAACAATAAATTTTGTACTGAATATTATTTGTTAAGATCCTAAAGGATTGTGATCTATGTATATTTTCTCAAAGTTGGACAACTGGTTCTCTTGCTTGCATAGCTCCAATACTTATAATAAAATTATTGACTACTAGATACATAAGTTAAAAGAAGAGGTATAGTATTTTATGATATATAATATTTATATAATTCTATATCTTTATTTCAGTAATTAGTATATTATAACTCTATAATATGATTAGAATATTTTGATAGTTGTAAACTTTATATTCTCCTAGCTAGTGGATACCTAATGGTATCTATACACATATCTATATATATAATATATATATATAAATATGTTTATATATATATATGGATATATGTTTTATATGTATATACATATACATATGTATATATATGTATATATGTATATGTATATATACATATATATATATATATGTATATATATACATATATATATACATAGATATAT
>MU227137.1:2781339-2793839 GCA_018584345.1 Thuja plicata
CATACTAATTATATGGAAAACTGTTTATAAGGTAAGTGTCTTCAAGATAAATACTTCACAAACTTTAAACCAATTGTTTATGAATAGATTCTTTAACATGGCTCAAGCTCTGTTAAGTATTAAATTCCTTAGTAGATCCCCACACTAGTTTCAAACATTTGGAACATGTCTTGCTTCTGGTAAAATATCTACAGAGTTTTTATCTCCTTTTGATGACCAAATGATGGTCGGGGGTCTGGATGGTTTGTCTTCATATAGTTTTTGTTCTAACAATTCGGGCTCTTCTTAACTTTAAATAGAGATTTAAAATTTTTTGATATTGGCTGCTTCCACCTATGCTGGTAAGAATTTCAGGTGAAAATGGTTAAGTCACTCTCACGATGGCAATTTTAATTAATAAAATAATGAATAATAGAAATAGAAGGTTTATATATATATATATATATATATATATATATATATATATATATATATATTTGTACATCTGAACTCCTCTTTTATAAACAATCTCTTCAAATTTTTGTGGTTTAGTTATGGTGGTGCCCAATGGATGGTTTGTGTAATCAAGGGTTTTGTTCAATAAATAGTGGCTAGAATAGGATGGTCTTTTTTTGGTACAAGTTGTAGATAATGTTTTCAAAGATCAATTGATATTTTATAGTAGCAAAGGTAGCACTCAATTAGCTTTATATGTTCTCTCTTTTCTCTCTATCTAGGCCGAAATTCAATGAAAAAGCTTTTAGGAAGATAAATCCTTTTAAAAAATAATAACAAAGTATTAGTACCTCTGGTAGTATGATATCATATCCATATCTCAGTAGTGTGATTATTGGTTATGGTTAGTTCTTAAATCTCTTTATTCGTGTATATATTAGCCAATAACCCTCTTGTTAACCTTTTGGTGGAAGAAAAGTTGGTTTTCTATCTATGTGCTGCAGGTGAGAAGAAGCAACCAAGAAGCATCTTTGGTATGAGCAGGATAGAATGTTTCAGATTTTTATGAATGTCATGCTTCTGTATAGACCATAGGAATTCATAATAAAGTGTAATAGAGTCTTATGAGTAATTTATGTAATAAGGGGTATGCCCCTAGTTTTCTTTGTATGATCTGGACTTAGTCCTGGGCAAGACTGGAGGTTTTCTTCTCTGTTGTTTCCTAATAGTGCTTGAAGTGAATAGAGACTTCTGTAATTAAACTTATGATTAATAAAATTATCTTGGCCTCGACCTTTGCCTATCAAAACAAGAAAAAAAGAAGAAAAGAAATAAGGTCGCTAATACAATGCTACAAGTAGATGGTGCAAGAGCACCTAGGTGGGCTACTTGATACAACGTAACCTAGGGCTTCTTCTATTTTTTGGCTTGTAGTGGTTCTAGCCAAACCACTAGGTGAATAAAGGGACCAAGAGTTCTAGTGTGTAGAGTGTTAAGTAGGAGGATGTGTCTTGTTAGGTCCTTAGAGACCTTTGTGTCCATTTAGGTCCAATAGGGGGAATTTGGTATTTTGTTGCCAAATGAATCAAACAAGGGAATAGATGTCCTATTTGATGTTATTTCATCCTAATTAGGGGTTTGGGCAAGTTTGGACAAGGTTAGACCAATTTTGGATACCATAGCTAGAAGTTGCAAAAAGTTGTCAATGTTGTCATTGACAACATTGACAACTTTTATGACAAGAATGCAATTTCAAAGGAATGAGTTCCTTAACTATCTAAAATCAGTTTCTTAGTTCTTGGGTCAACTATATAAGACTATCCTTGAGTTGTTGGAAGGGTTGGAAAGCTGGAGTAATTTTGTGTACGGACTGTGTAATGCAATAATAGTGACTGTTTGTGTGTTTTGAGGTGATCGGATGGTTTAATGGATTAAATTTACTTCTGTAGGTTTTGTTTATGTAATGTAGGTTATTTCAAGACTTCTTGTGGTGAGATATTGTGTGATTCAATATTTTTAGTTGCTTGTACAAAATCTTTTAAGTTTGGTCCAGTTGCTGGTTTGATTTTGAACATTTTCTGCAAATGGGGTCATAACTATGTTTTCCACCGTGACACTTGCACGGGCTCTTGGATTATGGTGGTTGATTCCATGTACATTGTGTACAGTGAAGGAGGGTCCTTGGAAGTTATGGTAGCCATTTTTAAGGTATGGCTAGGGATAACCAATAGTTGCAGAGCCATTTTGGTGGATTGAAAGCATTCATAGCTTCAATCAAAAGTTGGAGAGGAGTAGGGTGGTGTGTTATGAGGTTCCAAAGTAAGTGGGAAGATTTGGTGAAGCTATTTTTATAGCGAGAATGGATTTTCTATTAGACTAGTTTTGAAACCCTCAAAACCCTGATTTTTAGCCTTGATTATAGGTAGAGATGTACGGACATCTTGGAATCCCTAGACCTAGAAAATCTCTAGTGTCATGGAAAAGGGTATCTGGATCCTAAAATTGTTTGGACACTTGTTAAGAAATTTTTTCAGTTAATGTCGGAAAGGTGACTAAGGCTAATTTCTTATAGCCCTATTTGGGAAGCAATTGTGGAGTTCCTTGGAACTCGATTAGGGTTCTGATGCAAAGTGTGCTTGTAGGTGATGTAAAGGGTCCTATGAACATCTTGGAAACCCTAATCCTCTCTGTGGATTGAGTATTTCCCAATTTGGGTCAGTTGGAGCATTTTAGGAAAATGAGGCAAGAAAGACCATTTGAGGTCTAGAAGGAAGTTTTGAAGTGTTTTTTTCTACATAATGGTGTCCACTAGTTGAATGGATTAGGATCTCATGATAAGAATCTTAAGGAACCTAGGGATAGTGAAATAACCCTAGTAGGTTGCTAGAGTGACCTAGAAGACCCTAGAGGGGGTCTACGAGAAAGCAAGACTAGTGCTACATCAGAGTGGTATTAGAGAAAGTTGAGAAACTTGGGGAGATTAGTATATGTTAGAAGTGGAATCTATTGGTTCTACAAAGATGGTGACAAATGTAGAATTGGCCAAGGACATGGAAGAGAAAAAGGATAAAAAAAGACTCCTTGAGAGTACCTTGGAAGCAATGAGGTTAAAGATGGAAGAACTAGCAGATGCTGCTAGGAAGAAAGACTTTGAAGTTGGAACCAGCAATAGGGGTAAGAAAAAGATTGAAGAGGAAGACTTCATCCCCAAACCAGACCCAGTGTTGAATGATGAACCTTTCTTAAAATCCATAAAAGAATTAAGTGGCAAGGCTTTGGAAGGGATACCCTTGTTTGGAGGAAAGATGGAGATTAAGATAGTCATGGACTGGATTGAAGTAATGGAGAATCACTTCGAGTGTGAGGGTATATCTGAAGCCCAAAAGATCAAAGTGGCCAAGTCTAGACCTAGGGGATCAACCTTGACTTGGTGGAAATACCTTCAAGATGAGAGGGTAAGCATGGGAAAGAAACCAATAGAAAATTGGAATGCCATGGTAACTAAATTGAAGGAGAACTATCTTTCGGAGGATTTTGAGATCCAAATTCATAGGAAGAGACAAAATTTGAAGCAGAAAGACCTAGATGTGGCCTCATATACTAAGGAATTCCAGAGATTGTATCTAAGGTCTAAATTGTAGGAAGAAAAGTCAATCAAAGTAGCTAGATACTTGGGTGGATTGAAGTGGAACATCCAAGAGGAGATTAGCCTATGGAAACCTACTACAATTCAAAAGTGTCTTCAATTGGATATAAGAGTGGAAGAAAAGAATAAGAAGAAAGGGGATTATAGCTTCAAGAATAACAATAAAAATAACAATAGAGGCAGAGGAAGAGACCAAAGGGGTCAAAGAGGAGGCTACCAAGGTAGGGGTAGTGAATAAAGGTCACGAGGAGAGAATAAGTCGATAGAGACGTAGACTAAAAGTAGTTCAAGAGGAGGCTATAACAGAGGTAGAGGTAATAATGGTGGTCTTAACAAAGGAAGAGGAGGTAGGAGTAGTTCTTACTTTGCAACCATGAAGTGTTATTAATGTGGACAATTAGGCCATCTAGCCTATAGAGGTCTAGAAAAACCTTCTACAGAAAATAGTGACAAGAGGATAGCATATACACATGAAGACACTTCAAGTATCAAAACCCCTAAAATAGACCATCTAGATTCAGATATGGGTGAGAATTTAATGTTCAGAAGAGTATTGATAAGGAAGCTAATCAAAGATGAGCCCAAGCATAGGAGAGCTCTGTTTAGAATAAGATGTAAAATCTTAGGAAAACTCTCCAAAGTGATAGTGGACTCTGGTTCAACTGAAAATATCATTTCAGAAGAGGTAGTGGTGAAACTTAAGCTAGCCAGAACAGCCCATGTGAATCCCTATAAGGTGACATGGCTCAAAAAAGGCCAAAGTGTGCTAGTTAATGAGCAAACATGGGTAGAGTTCTCAATAGCAAGGTACAAGGACAAATTGCTTTGTGACATCCTCCCAATGGATGCTTTCCATTTACTACTTGGGAGGTCTTGGAAATTTGATAATGAGGTAGTATATGATGGGAAGGAGAATTCCATCACCTTCAAGAAAGGAGGGAAGACTTTCAAAATTCAGTCTTCACTAGAGGATGAAGAGCCACAAACTAGAACTCCTAATATCATGTTATGTAGTGGTAAGGAGTTTGTAAATGACATCAAGGATGATCAGGGGGAAGGGTATTCCATTTTGATAAGACCTAAGGAGGAGGAACAATTAGTGAAGGAGCCATTACCAACAAAGGTGCAAGGATTTCTTGAGAAGTACAAGGACATTGTGAGTGATGGTACTCCTGCAACCCTACCACCTAAGGGGTTATAAGTCATCAAATAGACTTTGTGCTAGGGGCATCTCTGCCCAATAAAGAAACATACAAGCTTACTCCACATCAGAACTTGGAAGTAGCTAGGAAGGTACAAGAACTTTTGGATCAAGGATTGGTATCAACCCTTGTGCAGTCCCGGTTGTTTTGGAATCCAAGAAGGGAGGAAAATGGAGGCTTTACAGAGATTCAAGGGAAATAAATAGAATCACAATAAGGTATATATTCCCTATACCTAGGATAGAGGATCTTATGGATTTCCTAGGAGGGGCAATGTACTTTACAAAGTTGGATTTGAAGAGTGGTTATCACCAAATCAAGGTGACAGAGGATGATGAATGGAAAATGGCCTTCAAGACCCCTGATGGATTATATGAATGGCTTGTTATTCCATTTAGCCTCTCTAATGCTCTGAGCACATTCATGAGGCTCATGATCGAGGTGCTCAAAGAATTCAAAGGGAAGTTTGTGGTGGTATATATTGATGATATACTCATATTTAGTAAGACAAGAGAGGAGCAAATAAAAAATGTAGAGGCAATATTGAAAAGGTTGCATGAGGAGAAATTGGCTATTAACCTTGAGAAGTGTGAGTTATTCAAACAAGAACTAGTCTACTTGGGCTTTGTAGTGTCCAAGGGGTCTTTGAAGATGGACAAAGAAAAAGTTGCTGCCATCCTAAAATGGCCTCCACCTACCACAACCATTGAGGTAAGGAGTTTTCATGGCCTTGCCCAATTTTATAGGAAGTTTATTAGGAATTTCAGTGGGATATGTGTACCATTGATGGATACAATAAAGGGTGGGGTCAAAACTAATTTCAGATGGACAGTAGAAGCAAGGAAAGCCTTTGAGTTGTTGAAGAAACAAGTGGCTACTCAACCAGTCCTACAATTGCAAAGCTTTGAGAAGTTTTTTTACCATTGAATGTGATGCTAGTGGAATGGCAGTAGGGGGTGTATTGAGTCAAGAGGGTAGATCAATTGCCTTCTTTAGTGAGAAACTAAATGAGGATAAGAAGAAATACTCTTCTTATGATTTGGAACTATATGCTCTAGTTCAATCTTTGAGAAAGTGGAGGCATTATCTATTGCCTAAGGAATTTGTAGTATTTACTAACAATCAGGCTCTTAGTCACATTAACACACAAGAGAAGCTAAGAAATAGGCATTTGAAGTGGGTGGAGTACTTGCAAGAATTCACTTTCACTATAAAACACAAGAAGGGTCAACTTAATAAGGTGGTAGATGCCTTAAGTAGGAGATTGTTGACAGTAAAAGAAGTCCAATTGAATAGCATTGGGATTGATAGTTTCAGAGAACTCTAGAAAGCAGATGAGGATTTTGGTGAGGCCTATAAGGTATGTGTTTATTTTGAAAATCATTTTCAAAGCAAGTTCTCTGATTTTAATTTAAAAAATAGATTGTTGTTCAAGGGAAATAATTTATGTGTACCTAAAGGGTCAATGAGGATGAACCTCATATAAGAGAAACATAATGGCTCTCTAAGTGGTCATTTTGGTAAGGATAAAACCTTGGAACTAGTCCAAAGGTTCTACTATTGGCCAAAGTTGGTGAAAGATATCACTAAGTATGTAGAGAAATGTGTTGTTTGCATGAAGGAAATTGGAGGAATGAGTAATGTAGGGTTGTATCAGCCTCTACCAGTCCCTAACAGGCCATGAGAGTGTGTGAGTATGGATTTTATTGTAGGCTTACCCAAAACTAAATAGGGGTATGATAGAATTTATGTAGTTGTTGATAGATTTAGTAAAATGGGGCATTTCATTCCATGCAAGACTATTAATGATGCTAGCCACATTTCCTATCTATTTTTTAAAGAGGTTGCAAGGATTCATGGTCTTCCTTTGAGCATAGTCTCTAATAGGGATGTGAAATTTATGAACCATTTTTTGCAGACATTGTGGTCAAGATTGGGAACTAATCTATCTTTTGGTTCAGCTTACCACGCTCAGACTAATGGCCAAACTAAGGTGGTAAAAAAGGTGTTGGGTAACCTATTGAGGTGCCTAACTAAGGAGTATGGGAAGACTTGGGACGTGGTCATTCCCCAAACATAATATTCTTATAATGAGGGTAAGAATAAGATGACAAGAAAGAGCCCATTTGAGGTTGTTTATGGCATGCACCCTAGGGGTGTTTGTGAGCTTAGAGATCTTGGAGGTATGGAGTATAGAAGTAGCCATGCAAAGGATTTCACCCATACTATGAAGGAGATCCAAGACCAAGTCAGAAAGCAGATCCAAGATAGTCAACAAAAGGTGAAAGAAAAAGTTGATGAAAAGAGGAAGGATGTTCAGTTTGAGGTGGGTGACTATGTCATGGTCCACTTGAGAAAATCTAGAATGTAGAAGGGAGTACCTACTAAGCTTCAAATGAAGAGGGCGGGACCTTGTAAATTCTTGGCCAAATATGGGGCCAATGCCTACCAAATAGACTTACCTACAGATTTAAACATTTCTTCTAATTTCAATGTGCAAGACTTAGTTCAGTTTAAAGGGCCATTAACTAAGATTCCTCAGAACACTTAGGGGGTATAGAGTGATGTGGAACCTGGGGTGATATCTACCCCACAACAACTAGTAGCAGAGATAGTGTTCAAATCAAGAGTTTAGAAGACAACTAGACACAAGGTGTATGTGGAGCACCTTATCAAATAGAAGGATAGGCCAGAGTCAGAGGCCTCATGGATTGTAGAGGAATATTTCAAGAAGGTGGGCATATCAGAGGACCTACTGTCCATAGGAGTGACATAACTTTTCCTTTTGGGGGAGTATGGTGTAGGAGCACCTAGGTGGGCTTGTTGATACAATGTAACCTAGGAATTCTTCTATGTTTTGGCTTGTAGTGGTTCTATCCAAACCACTAGGTGAATAAGGGGACCAATATTCCTAGTCTATAGAGTGTTATGTAGGAGGATGTGTCTTGTTAGGTCCTTAGAGACCTTTGTGCCCATTTAGGTCCAATAGGGGGAATTTGGTATTTTGTTTCCAAATGAGTAAAAAAAGGGACTAGAGGTCCTATTTGATTTTATTTCATCCTAATTAGGTGTCTGGGAAAGTTTGGACAAGGTTAGACCAAGTTTGGATACCATAGCTAGAAGTTGCAAAAAGTTGTCAATGTTGTCATTGACAACATTGACAACTTTTATGAAAAGAATGCAATTTTGAAGGAATGAGTTCCTTAACTATCTGAAATTTGTTTCTTATTTCTTGGGTCAAATATATAAGACCATACTCAAGTTGTTGGAAGGGTTGGCAAGTTGGACTAATTTTGTGTATGGACTATGTAATGCAATAACAGTGACTGTTTGTGTGTTTTGAGGTGATCAGATAGTTTAATGGATTAAATTTACTTCTATAGGTTTTTTTTAGTGTAATGTAGGTTGTTTCAAGACTTCTTGTGGTGATATATTGTGTGATTCAATAGTTTTATTTGCTTGTACAAAATCTTTTAAGTTTGGTCCAGTCGCTGGTTTGATTTTGAGCATTGTCTCCAAATGGGGTCATAACTTGATTTTCCACTGTGGCCCCTACACGGGATTTTTTATTATGGTGGTTGACTCCATGTACATTGTGTATAGTTAAGGAGGGGCCCTGGAAGTTATGACAACCATTTTAAGGTGATTCCCTAGCGAGCCAATGAGGCATGGCTAGGGATCACCAGTAGTTGCAGAGCCATTTTGGTCGATTGAAAGAATTTATAGCTTCAATAAAAGCTTGGAGAGGAGTAGGGTGGTGTGTTATGAGGTCCCAAAGTGAGTGGGAAGATTTAATGAAGCTATTTTGATAGCAAGAATAAAGTTTCTATCAGACTAGTTTTGAAACCCTTAAAACCCTAATTTTTAGCCTTGATTATAGGTAGAGGTATACGGATAGCTTGGAAGCCCTAGACCTAGAAAATATCTAGTATCATGGAAAAGGGTATCTATATCCTAAACATTTTTGGATACTTGTTAAGACATTTTGTGAGTTAATGCAGGAAAGGTGACTAAGTAGGCCTAATTGCTTGTAGCCCTATTTGCGAAGCAATTGTGGAGTTTCTTGGAACTTGATTAGGGTTCTGATGCAAAGTGTGCTTTAAGGTGATGTAAAGGGTCCTATGAACATCTTGGAAACCCTAATCCTCTCTGTGGATCAAGGATTCCCAATTTGGATCAGTTGGAGCATTTTAGGCAAATGAGGCAAGAAAGACCATTTGAGGTCTAGAAGGAAGTTTGGAAGTGTTTTGTTCTACATAATGGTGTCCACTAGTTGAATGGATTAGTATCTTGTGATAAGAATCCTAAGGAGCCTAGGGATAGTGAAATAACCCTAGTAGGTTGCTAGAGTGACCTAGAAGACCCTAGAGGGGGTCTAGGAGGAAGCAAGACTAGTGCTACATTAGTAGAATTTTAAGAATAAATAAATATACTTTTAATATCATATTGTTCCTCCAGATGAATCCCTCCTCCCTTAGAACTAATATAGTCTTTCTAGAAGGCTAGAGTTGAAGGAGATGACTAGTATTGAAAATAAAGGTGGTGCTATTTTTATGCTTCCTATAATGTACTATGTGTAGAGTATAAGACTTCTAATAAAGGAAGTTGATATATTTCTTTTATTATATAATAAGATGGTAGTGTTTAATTATTATTTTTAAATATTTTGATTATATCTTCTCTGTGATGACCACATGGGAAGTGATTATAAAGATAAATCATAGTTTTTAGGGAGAGTTTTATTTATTTTCATTGATTATGGTGTAGAGTCAGTCTTTCTTCTTAATGATTAAGTTTTAATGTGTTAAGTATTGTGAAGGATAAAAAATGTGAATCTAAATAAAATGAAAAAAAAGTATCAAATTCATATTGATACTAAACCTATTCATAAAATAAAATGATGAACACTAATACCATAGCAAAGACCATAGATTTCACCATTGTTTATTTGACTTTCTCTTTAATGCTTTATATTTAAGGTGTTGGCATAACTATGCTAGCACAATAATAAGACAATAGCTTGATACTTAATGCTTGATACTTGATTGTGTATTATTGATACTTGTTCTTTTACAAGTGATAGGATGCTTGATAATGTTAGCTTGATCAATATGCTCTAGAGAAAAATGAATGTGTCAAAGGTTTGATTTATATATTTTACTTAATATCTAATCAAAGATAAAGATTAATTACAAAGATCAAGAGATGAGAAAATTTGAGATAAGGTAAGACTTAAAATTAACACATGGTTGATGATATACAAGAATTAAAAGAAAGCAATAAAATAGACAATGGTTGGTAAAATAAATAAAATATTAATCTTATTTATTTTATGAGAAATTATATAAATATTTAAGATTTATTTAATTTTTTTGAAGTGCTAGAGCTAACTAAAAAATTAAAAAATGATTATTTAATTAATTGTGTAAAAATTAATAAATTAATTAAATAATTAAAAATAGTTTATTTATTTTTTGATCGATAAAAGGTCGTAGCCAAAGTATTTATTAATATAAATTATACTTTATAGAATCTACATTGACTGTGGGCACTGGTAGGAAAGAATGGAGAAGAAAACCCCAATCTAGCCCATGCCCAAAGTCCAAATCATTGTATTACATATAATTATGAGGGCATTCTAGGTCATTTACAAGAAAATGGTTTTGAACCATTATTAACATTGAATCCATATCTAAGAACATTCCTTCACATGTTTTAGCCCCTGGCATTATAATTTTGCACTATTGGTACCTTTCCCTTGAACTAATTTTTAAAAAATGGGAACCCTGCTCATCAGGGACTATACCCTAAGCTAGGCCTTTGAGCCCTATCCTTACTTGTCCAAGTTTAAGTTGTTCCTATAGACATATACAGCTACAAAAAAATTGCTTAACAAACCATATTTCAATAAGTCCTTATGAAAAATAACTCTGTAAAGGTCAGGATTAAATACCTTATTAGGTAGTTCTTGATTACTCCTAATTTTTAACTTTAGAGCATATTTAATCTACTTACGAAGATCAATACTGATTGTCATTTCTAAGAGACATAGAAACAAAAAATTAGTCCTCATTTATTCAATGACTACATGTGTATCCCCATACTCAAATCAGGATAACTCTTTTAGCTATCTATATGGGTCTATTTATTTAAAGAATCTATGTTTACTCCCAATCCAAAATACTCAAATTTATAGATTTTAAATAGGAAAGGCCCTTTCCACATCGGATATGATTGAGAAGTTCTCTGTCTATCCCAGATCAAACATTCATAAGACCCCACTTATCATACAGTATATCTCCTACTAGATCCTAAATATGTTCCTAATTAATATTTCTTATCTTATCATTAGCAAGATTAACTTTGATGAAGTAGATAATCTAAAATAGAGAGAAAATGATAGGTTATACTGCATAACTTACCTGATATAAGCATGGACAACTTTAGCTTTGGGCTATACTAGAGCCAGCCCACATAAATATGTATATGTCTATCTGTATTTTGTATACATGCACACATATATCTATATCTATCTATTTATATATATGTATCCATATATTTCTATATATATTCATATACATATTCCATATAGATCAGAAACCATATCAGTAAGATGTACAATTTTGCACTATTGGTGCCCTTGCCTTGAGTTAATTAAAAAAAAGGGAACCCTATTAATTAGGTACTATACCATGAGCTAGGTCTTTGAGCCCTATCCTTACTCATCCAAGTTTAAGAAGTTCCTATAAACGTATACATCTACAGAAAAATATTAAAAACCATTTTTTGTTAGTCCATATGAAAATATAACTCTGTAGAAGTCAAGATTAAATACCATATTAGGAAGTTATTGATTACTCCTAAGTTTTAAGTTAGAGCAAATTTAATGTTGTAGGATCACCTTAAGGTGTAGTAGAGATATTTAAATCATTTTGGCTTGTAGGTTGGTTTGACCAATCACCAGTTAATAAGGACTAAAATATGAAGTCCCAAGTGTGTTTAGACATAGGAGAGATTAGGGTTTAATCTTTGATATGATCATATAGGGTCTAGGGGTCTAAATCCTAGAAGTAAAACCAAAAGGTCAAAGGTTGATCAAAACCCCAAAATGGAGTGAAATTTGGGATTTTTGTGTTTTTCGGTGTTTGAAGGTCTTACATGATGATTTTAAGTCAATTTGGGTCATTAGGCATAGTGGTTTGGTGAAATGCAAGAAAATGTAAAAGTTGCTCATGACAACATTTCCTAAAATCTAGGAAAGGGCTTTAATGGTGCCCAAATCCCAACCTTAAGATCTGATCATGGAGGGATAACATATATAAGTTGGAAGAAACCCTAAACAAAGGGTTGGTTGTCATTGTGTATAGACTGAGCATTGGAAAGGAGAGTTTTTCACTGTGTTTTGTAATAGAGATTTGATCCAGTCAATTAATGGATTGAAAGTAATGAGTTAATGCATTGATAATTTGTATTTTGACATTCGATTACTTATGGTGGTATTGGTTTGGTCATTTAGTGTTACTGGTTGGCTTTTGTAAACTCTTTCTTTTCTTCTAGTTTATTGTCTGGTTTTGAGCCAGTCTTGTAAATATGCACCCCACTTGAATTACCATGGTCAAATATCTATGGCCTCTTTGAATAAAGTAGGGGACTCCTTGTAAAATTTAAATATGGCTTGTGGAGTTTTTTTGTGCAGGGGAAGAAATTTTAAAACCAAG
>MU227137.1:2798839-2816128 GCA_018584345.1 Thuja plicata
TCATCCAAAGGGGGAAATTAGTGGGTTATAGGTCAAGTTGAAGGTGTTAATGTTAGATTTAAATGATTTTGATAATATTGATAAGGTTTAGGATCAATTCTGAGGGTTCTAGAATAGTTTAGGAAAATCACGAGGCATCGATGAGCTTTGACAATGTGCCCACATAATGATGATTGGAAATGATTTAAAAGCGCTAATGAACTTTGATGGCATCATAAGATTGAAACTGAAATGGGGAAACATCGATGATCTTTGACAATGTTCCCGAAATGATAATCATAAATAGTATTGAAAATAATGAACAACACCATTGAATTGATATTGATAGATTGATAGCGATAACACCGATGATCTTTGACAATGTTATCAAATGGATGATTAAGGGGGTATAAAGCATCGATGATCTTGGACAATGCTCCTCAAATGATGATAAGATTTATTGAAATTTGGATTAGGGTTTTGATCAGTTTGAAATTGGGTTAATTAGGCATCGATGATCATGGACAATGCCCCAGAATGGCTGGAATGAGTCCAAACAATTCTGTAAGTGATTAGGAATAGAATAGGATAGGTTTGAATCAATTTAGGAAGGTCTAGAATGGTTTAGGATCGAATAGGATTGGTTTAGGATTGAATAGGATCAAATAGGATCGGTTTAGGGTTGATCAGAAATGATTTGGAAAATGATCAATTTGATAAAAAGAGTAGAATTGTTAGTAAACAATTGAAATTTTTTGCAATATTCAATCATTGATGAAAGAAACAACATCGTCATACATTAAAGACCATATGCACAACATAGAGGAATAATTAGGTCACAAACAATGTTTCGATTGTAATGCTAAAAATGTTAAAACACGTAGACCAGCAAGCTTGAACCATTTTTAGGTGTCTACATTTTGCCCCTCTTTGATCTAATGTGATTATGAGCATTGTGTCAAACAATCCTAAAGAAAATAGCATTAAAACATGCCCCAGTGACAGTGGGATACATAGGTGCCCCCTTGAGAAATCATCCAAAAATTGTAAATGATAGGTCGATTTGTCGACAATGTCAAGATGGATCCACAACAATGATTGGATAAAAAATCAGAGGTCAAACACAAAAGATACGAGGTTTAGAGTGCTAAAAGCATCATGACCAATACAAAATGCAAGGGTTGCATGTCCATCTAGGCAACCAAGAGGCTATAAAAGGGCTTGGAAGGGGTTTTGGAGCTTATTTTCACTCTCTCATTTGGAAGAATTGAGCTCTGGAGAAAGGAAGATGGATCGAGTGCCAATGGAGAATAAACATGGAGAATGAGTTCATAGCTACTGATGGCTAGCTGATGTGGGACCCGAGGTGAGTACATCAAAGCCTCTCATTGGTTTCAAAGTTTTCATGCATTTCTAGGCAGTTTTAGGGGTCAAACAGGGTCAAACGGGGTCGTGCAGGGGTCCACATGTGCCACTACGTAGGTCACATGCCCACCTACACATGCAACACAATTGGGATGACCACCTACATAGCTAGCATATGTGGGAGGCCATTCTACGTAGGTGGTAAGATAACCTATGCAGGTGGTTAGAAAAGCCTTAAAATAGGGTCCAGGGGTTCCTAAACTACCCTAAACTTCCCTAAACTAGTCAAAACCCTAGGAAAAGGTTAAAATTAGGTCAAATTAGGTCAAAATAGGTCCTAGGTTGGTCAAAAAGAAATAGAAAGTACAAAACATTGACCAAAGTTGCATGGTGATTGCAAGAGGAGTTTCCAGTTTTGCAGACATGGGAGAGCAGACTGGTGTGTCTAGATATACGTCATTGGTTGAGCAGCCATGAGAGGTAGATCTTAGCCTCTCTAGGATTGTATTATATTATGTACATGCCTAAGATTAGGGAAAACTGGAGATTGATCATAGCACTAGCCAAGTAGTGGCACTCAGAGACTAGTTCCTTCCACATGCTGACAGGGGAGGCGACCGTGACTTTGGAGGATGTATGGCACATCCTCAGGATTCCCATTCATGGGGAACTAGGAGAGTATGACCCTACTACAAGGAGGTTAGTATTGCATAGACTATTTAAGAGTGAAAATGATGATCTAGACATCCGTGATTATGAGATTCGATGGGAGACAGTTGCTAGGCAACATGATAGATTGATTTCTATCATATGCTGGGTGATCGCATGTCTGTTGGTACCTAAAAGATGAGGTCATAGATTCCCTATTGGCTAGGGGAGGGTCCTCAAGTAGATGATCATAGAGGGGATAGTGTTCACATGGGGGCCATGCATGCTAGCAATGACATACTACTAGCTCCACCAGTTGGTGTACAGAGGGGGACTATCGATCAACAGTGGGACCACATTGCTGAATGTGTGGGCTTATGAGCACATAGTTGTGTTCTAGCCTATTTCTCAGAGAGTGGTTTTTCTAGATATGCCATATGTTTACTACTATCAAGGGGCACTAGCACAAGGCCCACTAGGATACACATTGTATTTGCACCAGGAGATAGATGATGGGATGATGATATGGAGTAGCTTCCATACTAAAGACACAAGAGGTACCTCATTGGGAGGATTGTCATGGGTCACATAGTTATTGAGATGTAGCTTCCAGAGTGAGTCTGGTGATAGTTTGGAGAGATACAAGGAGTACCGACAGGTACAATTTTGTTTTCTTGGTTGAGGGCCGAGGCCAGGACATGGGGTGCAACACTCAAGCCTCAGGTGGCATATGTAGAGTTTGAGTAGTTACAACCCAGACCATGGGGAATAGGTGTAGATGTTACATACATAGGGACTAGAAAGGAGTATGATAGATGGTTCTCTTTACATAGGTCAATTCCTCTGACAGATCCAAATGCGGCAGTACCGAGAGTGTAGATGCCCAAAGATGAGAGCGTCGAGGAGGAGGATGAGGATGAGGAGAGTGATGAGGAGGAGTTAGAAAAGGATGATGATGATGATGATGATGATGATGAGGATGATGAGGAGAGTGAGGAGGAGGATGATGACAATGATAGGGATCTCAGTGATATGCTGATGCATATGGAATAAGACAGGGATGAGCCACCACATGAGGATGATGTATAGGGTCCTAATGACCAGTTCAAGGATCAGAAATAACACAATGCAGAGCTTATCAGCCAGATAGACTAGTTGGCATTGGAGAGAGATATAGATAGAGCTACATGGGCTATAGAGCATCCATCATGGGTTGCTGAGCGATCAACGGTCACAACACAGATGGATAGGTTGATAGCAGAGAGGGACACATTGCTTGCCTCTCGAGATACAGACAGGTCCAGGGCACAGAGAGCTGAGGAGGAGTCATGATAGTTTATCAGCACCATCAGAGATGCAAGTGCATGTGAGATTGCAAGGATGCTAGGGGATGACCGAGAAGAATCACAGTATTGGAAGGATATGTATAGAAGAGAGGTACCGCAAGAGCATTGGGTACCGAGTTACAGAGCGTCATCCAGTAGATCACATTCCCATAGGACACAGAGTAGTGGGGGAGTGTTGGGACTGAGGGGGCCACCTAGATTGGGAATACAAGGCATCACACATGGGGAGCCTCATCATCTAGAGAAGACAAGGATCAGGAGGACTGAGAGAGAAAGGGTTGACAGGAGGTCTCTCTAGTAGAGGGATAATTTTGATAGACATGTGATAGATTATGAGCCTGTGGGCCTCAGTGTATACAGACACCTTGATTTTTGTACTCTGATACTTTTTGAGACACACATATATGATATGAAACTATTTTATGATGCACATGATGGATGTTCATGTATATTCTTTACTTTCTTGTTATATGATGATGCTTGTATATTTCAATGTATTGCCTTTGTTATGCAATAAAATTTTTTATGGATGCAGTAATCATTTTTGTCTTTTTCTTTTTGAAATGTATGAATGCAAAATGTAAATGTATGTTTGAAATTTTGCTCATGTATAAATGAATGAATGCAAATATGCACATGTTTTTGTTGTTTTTTTCAATTTTATGAATGCATGTATGTAGGATGCACTTGTTTTTGATATACCAGAGTACTAGACCAAGGAGACTGCAAGGACGGACTGAAGAAGTGTTAGCAGAAAGAAAAAGTTAGATGAAGAAATGTTACTAGAAAGATGTTGGCTTGCAAAAGTGCAATTTTGTGATAAGAACTTATTTTGATATTGCAAAAGTAGATACGATGCATCATGGCACAAAAGCCAGAGCCAAAAAGTCATCCTTTTTGCATGAACAAACACAATGCAGATAGAGGATGATCTTCTCCATCCCAAAAGCATGTAGTAGACATGCCTCAGAATTTCATGAGATCATCAAATAGGCAAAAAAAATATAAAGCTAAATGAATTGGTCATGAACCATCCCAGCTACTCTCATAAGTTTAGATAATATCATCGAGTAGCATAGGAACATGATCAAAAAAGAAAATAAAAAATACTCACAAAAACAATGTGAGCCAACAACCATTCTGATCTTTTGTTACTTGCATTAAATGTTTGTTGATTGATAGCTTAGATTGCAAATTGATTGATTTGATAATTGATAGATAGCTTGGACAGATTGATTGATAACAAAGATCAAAAAGATTGAATATTCCAACTAGATTGAATGTTGGGTCACAATGATTTAGATCGCATATGATTTTGTTAAGCACAGATTGATGATTCTGCCACTGATGTCGGCAAACATGATGTTTGATTTGCAAAGGAAGACAAGTATGTACAAATTTATTGCAGATTTTTGAAAATATCTTTGCAATTTTTAGGATTTTTGAAAATATTTGGATTTTTTTGATCTTTTTTCAGGACTTTTTATGATTTTTATGATTTTTTCAGCATCAGATTTGAATTTTTAGCAATGTTTTTAGGACATTATGTAATTTTTAGCAATTTTTTTAGGACATTATTTGATTCTTTTTGGAATTTTTTCTTATTTGGATTTTTAGGATTTTTTTTAGGTCATTAAGATATTTACAATGTGTTATCTCCAATCGGATAGTTGAGGAATCACATGGGTAAACCATGTTCAAGGTCTTGCCCACAGTTTGAATTCAAATTCAAAGATGCTCAATGCCAAGAATCTGCCCCTAGACAACAAAGAGGCTATGTATAGAGGCCAAAAGAATAGAGAGACTGGGTATACCAAGGGTAAGACAAAGAAGATCAACTAGTTAAAGGCCATAAAGGGGCACTAGGGTCAACTCAAATCGAAAGATGTGATCAGGAAAGAACATCAGGATACCAGGTGGAACCATGATAGACAATGGAGAAACAACTTGCTATGCGTAGTGCTTGTTTGCCAGGTTTTCACCACGGTAACCACAGTGCCTGTTTGTCAGGTTTTCACTTGTGGATGGGATTTTTCTCTTGATTTCTATTTTTTCATGCCAAGATGCCTGTTTACCAGGTTTTTATCAAGGAAACCATTTTTTTCTCTTTTTGATTTTTTTTTTCTTTTTTCTCTTTTTTTTAATATTTTCTTAGAAATTTTTGCAATTTTTTTGTACTTTTTCTTTATAAATTTTTGCAATTTTTTCATACTTTTTTTAGAAATCATGCATAATACTTATGGAGGTGCATTCTATTCAGTGCCTCTGACAATGGTTCTCCCTTCGGTGTTGCAAGTTGATACACTCCAGACCCATATGATGCTGTGACTATGTAAGGGCCATCCCAATTTGGTTCAAATTTTTTCAGTATTCTCTCTATGTGGCTGGGTTTTGTAATTCATCTTTAGAACCAAGTCTATGATCTCAAAATGGCAAGCTTAGACTTTCTTGTTGTAACTTTGTTTTAGACAGTTTTGATAGGCTTGCAAGTGTACCAAGGAAGTTTGTCTCCGCTCATCAAGAATTTCGAGCTCATGCAATCTGGAAACTCTATACTGCTCATCATCAACAATGCATTGTAAGGATGCTCTTAATGAAGGGATTTCAACCTCGAGGGGTAATATGACCTTAGCGCCATAGACTAGAGATTATGGATTAGCACTAGTGGGGGTGCGAATGCTAGTCCTGTAGGCCCATAGAGTTGGGTTGAGTTGTAAGTGCCAATCGCGGCCAACATCATTGATAGTCTTTTGCAGGATCTTAATGATGGTTTTATTAGATGGATTTTCTTGGCCATTACCTTGCGGGTAGTAGATTCTAGAAAATCCATGACAGATTTTGAATTAATCACAAAGATAGGTAACATATTTTTTTTGGAATGGGATACCATGGTCAGTAATAATGGCCAGAGGAACTCCATAATGGAAAATGATATAATTCATGATGAATCTGGAAACTTTTTTTCCAGAGATGTATGTCGTGGGGATAGCTTCCAACCATTTGGTAAAGTACTTAGTGGTCATGATGATATACTTATGGCCATCAGAAGATAGGGGTGTGATCTTACCTACAAGGTCAAATGCCCATTGAGAAAAGGGCCATGGAGAAACCACTGGTTGCAGATCCTATGCTAGAGCGTGAATCAAATTGCCATGAACCTGGCACTTGTAACATTTCTTAGCAAATTTATGAGCATCTTGCTCCATGGTGGGCCAGTAATATCCTCCTCAAACCAACTTCTTGGCAAGACTTAAACCATATAAATGTCCACCACAAATACCATCATGGACCTCATGTAAAGCAGTGTCAGCCTCTCGCAAATTGAGGCATCTAAGGAGGGTTTGGTCATAGGATCTCCTATAAAGGGTATCGCCAATGATGACATAAAAAGAGGCTTGATGGACAAGAACTCGACGCTTGTTCTAGGATAAGGTAGGGGGTAATATCTGGGCGTGTAGGTAATTGTAAACATCTTGATACCAAGGGGAATCAGGATGAACAATGTCACACACGAGCTTGGGTTGCAAAATGTTGAATGCTAGAAGCAATGGCTTCTCAACAAGAAATTCACATCTCTCTTCATTATTTGGCATGTCGATCATAGATGCAATA
Organism: Thuja plicata; assembly: GCA_018584345.1. Taxonomy (NCBI): domain Eukaryota; kingdom Viridiplantae; phylum Streptophyta; class Pinopsida; order Cupressales; family Cupressaceae; genus Thuja; species Thuja plicata. Next base: position 2,805,790 of record MU227137.1, read on the forward strand.
GTGGCCATAACATCTTCTTGTTTTTTATGTACCCATGGAAGTTGGCGAAAACTGATTGTGACAAATTGCTCCTTGAGAAAGTCAGTCAACTATTTGTAAGGTACTAGCTTTTCATCCTTAGTTTCATAGTCATCAATGACCTATCATATGACTAATTGAGAATCACCACACCTTTAGGTGTTGGATTTTCCATTGAATATGAAGTTTAAGTCCAGTGACTAGTGCTTCATATTCGGCGATGTTGTTGGTGCATGAAAATGTGATTCTATAAGACTTTGGTATGACATCACCTTGCGAGGTGACAAAAATGATGCTTGCCCCCGATCCATGCCTATTATGTGAGCCATCAAAGTAGAGTTGTCATTCGTTAGATTCAGTGAAGGAAAAAATGGACTCATCTGGGAATTATGAAAGCAATGGGTGATCATCTTGAACTGGTGCCTCTGTGAGCTGATATGCTATCACCTGGCATTTTATTTCTTTTTTGTCTACATACTCTATGTCAAATTCACTCAGGAGCATGACCCATTTGGCTAGGTGACTCATGAGATTTTCTTTCCCTAAGAGATAATTCATCAGATCAATTTGGGACATGAGCATGGTTTTCTGGTGTAGCATGTAATGTCTTAATTTCTATGTGGCAAAAACCATAGAAAGACAGGCTCATTCAATGAGTGAGTAGTTTAATTCATATCCAACCAGAGTTCTACTGATGTAATAAATATCTCTTTCTCATCCTTGTTCATCATGATGTGCAAGAAGAGAACCCAATGCAGTTTCTATGACAGAAATGTACAGGATAAATGGCTTTCCTAGAATGGGAGGCATCAAGATTGGTGGGTGCAATAGATAATATTTTAGTTGTTGGAATGAGTGCTCACATTTTTCATTCCAATGGAAATTCACACCTTTATGGAATAGATTTTGAAATGATTGGCATTTATCTATGAGTTGTGAAATAAAATGATGGATAGACTGTAGTTTCCTTTGCAGACTTCTTAGCTTCCTTAGAGTGTTTGGCAGAGGCATTTCTAAAATGGCTTACACCTTTTCAGGATCCACCTCAATACCTCATTGAGAGATGATATAGCCTAGGAGTTTTCTAGAAACAACTCCAAAAACACACTTTTTGGGGTTTAAGCAGAGCTTATACACTTCCATTCTTTCAAAGATTTTGGCCAGAATACTCAAATAATCTTTCCTGGTTGTTGATTTGTAGAGGAGGTCATCAACATAATCTTCCACCAAGATGTGCATGAAGTCATGGAATATTGTGGTCATTTATAATTGATAAGTTTCTCTGGTGTTCTTGAGGTTGAAGAACATGACATTCCAACAATAGGTTCCCCAAGGAATGTGAAAGTTGTCTTGGGTTAATCTTTAGGAGCAATCTAAATTTGGTTGTAACCTGCCAAGCCATCCATCAGTGATAGCATCTTGTAGCCTATAGTCATGTTGACAATGCTGTCGATGTTGGGAAGAGGAAAGTCATCTTTAGGGCATGCCTTATTTAGATCACAAAAATCAGTGCATATCCATATGCCCATAGCATGCTTGCTAAAAGGAACCAGATTGTAAATCCAGTCTGCGTAATCTATAGGTCTAATAAATTCTACATCCAATAACTTCTTCAATTTTTCTTTTACTAGTAGAGCTATTTGGGGATGCATCTTTCTTAGCTTCTATTTTACTAGCTTCACACATGGCTTCAGAGGGAGGTGGTGAAGAACTAACTCAGGATCTAGACCAGGCATGTTAGTATAGGACTAGGCAAAATTGATCTGGCACTCAAGGAAGAATCTGACAAATTCATCCTTCTCTTCTGGCAAGAGTGATGCCACAAAGTGTATGATCTTTGGGTTGTTTGGTGTTCCCAAGTTAATTTCCTTGGTCATTTCAATGAGAAATTCCAACTTCTCCTTTGGAGGGGGTATGTCCACTTTTCCATCCTTGGGTGCCTCAGAGAGGTTTTCACCCTCAGATATGTCCTTTGTTTTTACTTTTGCATGGTCAACTAGAGGCTTTCGGTTTTCACTAGAGGACCTATTCTTTTTATTTTTTTTATTTTTTGAATATTTTATGTTTTTTTGACTTTTTGACTTTTTGGAAAAAACAATGGACACATGAAATGAAATGGACGGAGGAATCAAGTGCTTTAATCTTTGAAATGTGCTTTTGAAAGATATTGTGCAAAGATTTTGGTAGGGTAATGACAAAGGGATATGAAGTGGGTGATTGGATAGGGATGGGATAAGCTTTATGCAAAGGATTGGATAGGTTGGATGAAAGGTTGGAAAATAGGTGTTGGATGATGGAGTGACGGAGGAAAAAGAGATTTTGGAGTTTGAAGGATTAATGAAGGAATGGATATGGATTTTGGGACACAAGGACCCAAAATGGATTTGGAAGATGAAATACATTTAGATGGAGAGATAGCAACTTTGGATGGCAATTTGGATTTTTCTTTGTGACTCTGTGCTTCAAGGAGCTTCTTGGGAATCCACATGCTTTTTTATTTTTCATTATTTTGTGGGTCCTTAGAGTGCATTGATTTCATAATAGATATAGGAACCCAGATGGATTTTGAATTTATTTTATTCTCAATGGGCCTTTGTGGCCTTTTGGAATTTTCTTTTAGGATCACATTTTCCTTTTTTTGTGCATGTCGATTATACTGTACATGTTGATCCTTGATAGCATGTAGATTGCTTGATTTGTGGATTTTATTCTTGGCATAAAAATTGCTTTGAAAGGGAATGGAATTCATGGATGGATAGGAATTGTGTGGAGGCATTTTGGATGGATGGAAGCTTCTCTAAGATGTGTGTCTTTTCTGACTTGTATTTGGGAAAGGGTAACTGGGTTGTGAGCTATTAGAGGGAGGAATGTATGGACCTAGGATGGATGGAAGGGTTCAAGGGGGAGATATACGCCTAGATTTGGATTTGGAATGGATACCAATGACATGAGATGTAGATTTATTATTAAGACCATGGCCATTTGAATTTTCTTGGAAACATAAGGGTTTCAATGTACCTTTTGCATGGAGGTCTAACCCTTTGACTTGATAATTCTTTCTTTGACCAGTAGGATACTTGCTACAAGATGCAAGTCCATTATTATGAGGTGTGAATGATATGGAAGGACTTATAGGACTATGAGGTGGAATAGACTCAATAGAACCAGGGGAACCCATTTAAAGTGTAAGGGGTTCATGAACAACTTGCATATATGTGCTTGAATCACAAGGGGGATTTGAAGGATTAGGAAAAGGAGAAGAATAGATGGATGAACCTTGAGGAGGATCTGGAGGAATAATGGGATCTTTTAGGGATCCAAAGGGATAATGGGATCTTTTGGAGGACATGAAGGTGAAGGGACACCTTGATCTTGACTTGGAAATGAATCTTGGGAAGACATGGAAGGGATATAATGATCTTGCTTAGGAAGTGGAAGGTCAACCTTTTGGTTTGGGAATGGAAGGGGATCATTTTGGATAGGGGGGATAAAGATAGTGGGATCTTCATGAGGCTCAAGGGAAATGGGGTGTTGGTAAATAATAGGATATAGTTGGTCATTGAAGGGATCTTGATCTTGGTTTGATTTAGAACATGTTTCTTTGTGCTTTGTATCATCATATTGACATGGGATATGAATTTGGAAATGCAAGGGGGGTTCTTGAAAGGGGTCAACATTTTGATATGAGGAAGATGGAATTTGGATAGGAATCTCATGAATAGGCTTGATTGAAATGGGAGGACATGGTGGAATTGGTTCAAAGGAACTTGGGCTATGCATAGGACTAGCTTGGATGTCTTTAATGGATAGCCATTAGAAGGTTACATTGTTGGAAGAATCACTTGATGGGGAAGGAGGAAATTTCTCTTGGGAGGAATGTGGGGATGAAGGGCTGGAAGGAAACATGGATGTTTCTTGAAGTTCAATTTCTTGAGGGGAAATAGGTATGTCATCCATGTGATTGTTTCGGGGTGAGCCATTTCTAGACATGGGTAAATTATTTGTTTGATCCAATTTTTGAAACAAATTATTTAAAATTTTGGATTTGAACTTGCGCTGCTTGACGGGTCTGGTTTGTGATACCTCATCACTATTTACATGTTGGAAAGAATTGTTGGAATGAACATGTTCAAAAAAAGGTTTCTTATTGATTATGCTTGGTTGTTTTTCAAAAGATGTCACATTTGAATTTTCCTTTGTTTGATAAGACATTAGTGGTGAATTGGAGGACACAAAAGGTTCCTCAAGAAATTTTATTGTTTGTGATCTTGGTATTGATTGTCTTCTTTGCATGATTGGCACAAGAGGTTGTGAAATTGTTCGAAGATCACTTGGTTGTATTGGAATGAAGATTGGTTTGTAATTTGGTGGTGGCCCCATTGGAATTATGCCACAGTCAAGTTGAAAGGTTTGATTTGGAACTTGGTTGAATAATTGATTTGAAATTTGAGCACATGGAGACTGGTTTGAAATTTGACTGAATTGAGCTTGATTTGGGACTTGATTGAAAAATATTGGCTCTTGCACATGATTAAATTAGGCTTTGTTAAATTGTCCTTTTGCCTCATTGAGTTGTAAAATGAGTTTTGATATTTTTGATTTCTCAATGAGAGATTGTGTGTCAATTTCACCAAAAGATTCAAGTGGATATCCAGGAGTTTGTCCATCTCCTTTCTACTCTTTATCATCTTTGCAACCCTCTCTTCCAAGAGATTCTTTTCTTTATCCAATTTTGTTTGCAACTTTTGAATTATGTTTGAATGGACTTGATGCAATTGATTGTTTGGTTGTGTTGATGTCATTTGCCTTGGCTCAAAAGCTTGTTGTTGCAAAGGTATATCTTGTCTTCGATCAAAAGGTAATTGTGATTTTCCTTGTGATGGAAACATGGGTTGATAAGTGTCTTTTTTCCTTTTGGATGCCTGAGATCTTGTGAAAATTGGCATGATTACTATATGCAAATGCAAGTTTTTTTTGGAATTTTGGAATTTTTGGAAATGCAAGTTTGGAAATGCAAGGAAATTATGCAAATTCAATCTAAGGTTTATGCAACTATGTTTTTGGATTTTTGGACTTTAAAAATTAATATTTTGAAAGGAGACAAACCTAAGAGCATAACCTCATGAGGTTGAATATGAATCTTGACTTGAAAAATAGGGTTTTTGGAACAAGGGACAAGTTTGATAAAAAGGCTTAGGTCAAAACCATCATGACAAATGTGGAATAAGACCAATTGATAGGGGTAGGGGGTTTGAAAATTTGGGACAAAAGGGGACCAAGTCAAGATCCTATTTTCAACACCATCAAGAAATGCTCAATGATTTGGATACTTTCTAGGATGGTTTGCAAACTTTTTAAGGAGGATCTAAAAATGAGCTATGTATGCAAGATAGCTATGATTAGGACTTATGCAAAAGGGACTATAATGAAGACTAAAATGAGGTCTATAATGCAAGGAATTATTGAAATGAAAAATGCAAGGAGATTAGATCATGAATATGCAATATGAAGGCTATCAAGCATGCCAAAAGGTTCCAAGTGAAAAGTTCAAGGTTCCATATGTTTACTCAAAGAGAAGGTTTGTTGTGACCATTTGATTGTTCTTGAAGATTGATTTGAAAAAGGTGTTCTTAAGGAGAGTGTTTTTAGGATGTTTTCATTTTTTTAAGGTTTGAACACTCACACAAGACACATCATTTAGAATGGCTTTTGTAAAAATGAGCAAACACACCACTTCCTAAGGATAACAAGGATAGTATCTGTTGAATCCCGACTTGAACCAAAGTTCAGCCATACTTAAAAATAGTGGAGAACCTAGAATTTTGGAGGCATAGGCTCCTCCTTATAGTGCACTCATTTCTCAGGCACTCCAAGCTTCAAGTCCCAAGGGTCATCACTTCCCAAGGGATTGTTGTCTCGACTAATAGCTGCAAAATTGTGGGGCATCTTAATTGGTCTCTAACCTTTTGTGCCAATAGATATAAGGTTTTTGGATACTATGACATGGTGTTTAGTAAGGGCAACTGTTTGGGTGGTTATACGTACGACAAATTATCTCCATTATGGAGGCCTCCCAGCCTACAAAAGTATTGTTCTGTATGTTTTAATGCACCACAAGGGTACTGAGGGAGATATTCTTCCCAGGATAACACATTCAACACCTATTCATTGTGAGATTAGTCACAATGACATATTTTGTATCCCGATTTGGATGGGCTTGGATTTATCTTGTTACCAGTTGGGCATCCACTCTCACTGGCTCTACTAACGCACTTGGGAGGTAGCCACACTAAAGGACTTGCATGGATTTATCTTACACCCAAGGTCCATGAAGGTGAGAGGAGAGGATACATCCATACATTTTCTTGGATTTACAAACTAAAATACACTTCAAGAACATGAATGAAATGGTTCATTTTAAAGCACCAAGCTGAAGTGTTTGCTAACTACTAAAAACACACATGAAGGTTTCAGAAAATGCAAGGCCTTTTACAAATATCCTGCATTGAAACTGTTAGTAGTTTTTAATGATTCATTCTTCATCCCATGATTGCCACAATGCTACACAAATCATTAGTAACATATAAAAATGCATACAAAAGCAAAACATGCAAATCAATTGAAATTGGAACAAGTGCACCTTGATTTTTTATGCTATTTACCAAGTCACAAAGATCCAATTTTTAGATATATCTCTACACTAGAAAAGTAGAAATGGAAAGAAACAACCCCTATTAAATATCAATTATCTTTCCAAAAATGTAAGAATTTTCAAAAAATTCCTTAATTTGTGCCCTAGGGACCCTATTTCTAAAAAAGAAACTAGCTTTCAAAGATGTATTTATGTCGGTCATTATTTATCATGAAAAGTAAAAACTCAGAGAACAGACCCCATTTAGTTTTCAAATAGATTTCTAGAAATGTAAATTTTTTATAAAAATTAACTCATTTGCGCCCAAAATTAATATTTTATGAAAAATCATAATAACACTATAAATCATGCAAATAAATAAGAAAATTTTGATTTTCAGACTGTAGGCTCCTGATACCATCCCCAACCTGCAAAAAAAATTTCATGGATGGATTCCCAGCCATTTGGGAGATATGATCAAATCATTGAAAACCTGCATGCAACAACAAAACAAAAAAGAAAATCTGCATGTAAACAAATTTATCAGAATTTTAGCATGTTCACGCTGGGTTCACCAAATGTAAGACCAGAAAAGGGACTAGAAAGCATATTTAGGTAACCACAAACCCTAAACAATATTCTACCCTAACTAATCTAACATTAGAGCCATTGAAAGAGGAATTCAAAAAATATGTAACAAAGACACAAGAACTCCCTTCAAATGATGCTCAAATGTCCTTCTTTCTTCTCTATAATGAGATTGATGTTGCTCTTTGCACACACACTTTGCACAAGAAGCCAATTTTTCTAATGAGAGTACTAGAAGATTTACGATTCTTGAGGTTCTCAAAAATCTTGTGGTTAACCTTGAATGAGAGGAATGCATCCCATTTTATAGAAAATGAGAGACAATTTGGTGAGATTGCACAAAATAAATGCATAAATGCAGATTTTGGTTGGTAGGATGTTAGGAAGCATGATATGGGGGAGATCAAATGAGGAGCTATTGAAAATATTTGTGAAGCACCTTAATAGGGATGCAAATCCTCGATTAAGGGATATGATATTTAGGTGAGATTAGGAATCATTAATCAAATAAATAATTCAATATTCTCAAATATTCCTTAAAATCAAATTAGATTTATGAAATTATAAAAAATATCATAATTTGAAATTAGTCAATTAATTAGTAAAAATTAATTAATTGTTGGAGACTTAGGGAAAAGGGAATACATAAATTTTATTTATTTATTCAATTAGGACTTAGGATAAACTATGGTTTATTCATCCAAATGGGGAAATTAGTGGGTTATAGGTCAAATTGAAGGTGTTGATGTCAGATTGAAATGATTTTGATAATATTGATAAGGTTTAGGATCAATTCTGATGGTTCTAGAATAATTTAGGAAAATCATGAGGCATCGATGAGCTTTGACAATGCGCTCATGTAATGATGATTGGAAATGATTGAAAAACACCAATGAACTTTGGTGGCGTCGTAAGATTGACATTGAAATAGGGAAACATCGATGATCTTTGACAATGTTCCTGAAATGATAATCAGAAATAGTATTGACAATAATGAACAACACTATTGAATTGATATTGATAGATTGATAGCGATAACACTGATGATCTTTGACAATGTTATCAAATGGTTGATTAAGGGGATACAAAGCATCGATGATCTTGGAAAATGCTACTCAAATGATGATAAGATTGATTGAAATTTGGATTAGGGTTTTGATCAGTTTGAAATTGGGTTGATTAGGCATCGATGATCATGGACAATGCCCAGAGTGGTCGAAATGAGTCCAAACAATTCTGTAAGTGATTAGGAATAGAATAGGATAGGTTTGAATTGATTTAGGAAGGTATGGAATGGTTCAGGATTTAATAGGAGCGGTTTAGGATAGAATAAGATCGATTTAGGGTTGATCGAAAATGATTTGGAAAATGATTGATTTGATAAAAAGAGTAGAATTATTAGTAAAAAATTGAACAATTTTGCAATATTCAATCATTAACAAAAGATACAATGTCATCATACAATAAAGACCCTATGCGCAACATAGAGGAATAATTAGGTCACAAAACAAAGTTTCAATTGTAATGCTAAAAATGATAAAACACTTAGACCAGTAGGCTCAGACCATTTTTAGGTGTCTACACATACTGATAAGCATCTTCTACCGAGTCAATCTTAAACATACCAATCTCATCTTTGATATTGAATTTTATGCCATTAACATACCTTTCCACCTTTTCATTAGAAGGTTCTCTATGTCCAGACTAAATATTCAACTTGTAGAACTCCTCCCAGTATAATCTTCCACAGTCATCTCCTTCTATTTTAGATTCTGCAATTTATTAAATAACTAAAGTTCATAGTCGACAGGAATGAACTTAGCCTTTAGCTTTGCCACCATCAGCCTCCACTGATTGATCTTCATCTCACCTTCTTCTTCTTAGTCCCTCTACAATTCTTTCCACCATAAAGCAACATGTCCCTTCAACTTAGTCTATGCCAACCTTACTCTAAGAGGATCTTCAATGTCTTCCAGCTCATAGTAGTCTTCTAATTCACCGATCCAATCAATCAGATCCTTGGGTTTCAATGTACTTGAAAAATTGGATACCTCCATTCGATAATTTTTACTCAACCAAGTTCCATATCTCTGCAACCAATCATATCTGTCTCCTCCAGATCTCTCTATCCGATCGAATCTGTCATCTCCACTAGATCCAGCAAATTAAAAAATCTTCAACAGCTTCTTCATAACCATCATCCATTCTCGAACCTCTATGCAATCCAACATTTCATATACCTTCTATGATTTCATTCTTCATCCCCACAATTTTAGATCTAAATATTTTTTTTATCCTCACTTCCACCTCCTAAGAAATATCTACAATTGCCCTAGAGTCCAATCTTCTCAAATGCATCTCTCTAGATCTTTGAAAACCCTAAGATGCATAAGAAACAAGCTAGCACAACCAGGTTCTCATCAACTAGAAGAAACAAACTAGCACAACTAGGTTCTCATCAACTAGATCAACCACAAAAAATGAACCTGCTTTGATACCACTTGATGCAGTCCAAGGTTGGAGGTTCCAATAAAGGACTATCCAAACTTGCAGCCAACAACAAGAACAACACAAACACAAACACCACAACACAAGATATATAAATATCAACGTATATTATCTCAGAATTCAAATTACATGCAACATGCCGGGCTATAATGCCTTCTTGGTTAGGGCCAATTACACCAAAAGATTCAACAATATCTCCCAGGATCCAACCTTATCAATATGCTCTATAGCTAAGTGGAAGAAACTAGATCTAAACTTGTGCTTGAAAGCCACCAAGCAATCTGCAATCTATGTCTACCCACTTACGACTATTTGCAAAAAATTACAATCTTTTAGCTTATTATCTTACTCTTCTATCTATTATCAATCTTCTCATCCTCTTCCTTGTCTATCATGTCCCCATAAACATTGATGAAGGGTGCTCCCCTTAATGCCACAAACACATAACAGAAACAGAAAAAAAATATTAGCAATTTGCAAGAATAGAAAATGGGCTTCTTATTATCTCCACAAATGTGGAATTACAAACTTTCAAAATTACAATATGCAAAGCCACATGGGCATTTTACTTACAATATTCTGTAGGACAAAGCC